>VMDO01013565.1:0-17848 GCA_007922755.1 Pedetes capensis
AGAGTAACAATCAAATAATAGAAGACTGCTTACCTTTCCAACTGGTGAGACCATTGTTTGAGATAATGTAAAGTTACTTCTGTATTGATGTGGTCTTTTGTACCAAGTTACTTTCCAATTGAAGATTATTTGATAATGTATTTCCTTGATACTTACCTGGCATAAAGAAGCTCTTCTATAAAGTTAAGTACCTTGCCAGACTCTGCCTATCGCCATCCAGTTCCTGCCTTTCTCTGTCCAGTCCATAGACATGTCATTCATTCACTTCTCAAAAGGGGTAAGCTCAAAGTCTAATCTGCAGAAGAATAGGAAGGCATGTAATGACTACCTTCTGATCACTTGGCATTTTCTCATGTAAGTTCATAGTGCATTTATTTATTTATTTTTGAAAAACTGACCTGCATTTTATATACTTAATGATGTGTAAAAAAAAAAAAATGAAGATCCTTTTTCCTATTACACATGGTAATTAGAAGACAAGTTTGGGCTAGGTTTCTAGCTTCAAAATTAATACTAATCAAAGGAACTGTGTAGTGTGCAGAGTGGGTATATTATCAGCCAAAGAAGATTTAAAAACAAGAAATAAATTGCCAGGCGTGAAGAGAGATATCTCAAAATGATAAAGCAATCAATTCACCAATAAAATATAAAAATTTTAAATATGTATGCTCCTAAATCCAGAGCATTGAAATAAATGTGACAAAATCTGATAGAACTGAAAAGAGAAAGAAAGAAATCCACAACATATTTGCATACTCCAACAGTCTTACCTCAATAATTGATAGCAAAGGTACATAAGTAAATTAAATGAGATTAGAAATTTAACAAGTGATTTTGAGATAAATGAACACTTATACATCACTCCTTACACAAAATGAACTCCACTGAAGTATTACAAAAATAAATATAAAGGCAAGGACCATAAATTTTTATTTTAGAAGAAATATGGAAGAAAATATTTATGCTCTTTAATTAAGCATGCAGCCTGCAGCCATAGCATGTGGCATCTGATCCCGTCAGGTCTAGGAATCTAAGCAGGGTGGGGCCTGGTTAGTACCTGGATGGGAGATAGCCTGGGAACACCAGATACTGTAGGCTTAGGAGAAGGACCTGACAACCCACTCCCCAAAATCAATCCGCCATGGAAAACCCTACGAACAGCAGAGAAGCATTGACAATAGTGTTTCACCTGTTATACCTAGGGTCTCTATGAGTCAGATACCGACTTGACAGCACCTAACAACAACAAACAACAATTAAGCATCCATTTGGTAGGCAAGGCACAAAAAAGTCTTAAAATAAAATAAGTTTTTGATATACCGGAGATATATGTATGTATGTGTATATATATGTATGTATATGTGTATATATATATATATATATATATACACACACATATACACATACATATATATACACATATATACACATATACATACATATATATACATATATACATATATACATACATATATACATATACACATATATACATATATATACATATACATACATATATATATATATATATATATATATATATATATATATATATGCGCTCATCAAAAGTTACCACTAAGTAAATGAATGTGCCACAGACAGGGAAAAAATTTGCAAGATGTTATACTGACAACAGACTTCTGTAGAGGATATTTAAGAGCTCCTACAAGCAACCCTCCTACATGGGGCTGGGATTTAGCTCAGTGGGTAGAGCACCCCTCTGCAGTCTCTGAGGTCCTGAGTTTGATTCCCAGCATAGCAAAAATGGGAGAAGGACATGACAATCCACTCCAGAGGCAATCCCGAAACAATCAGTCATTGATGGCACCAAACAACAACATAAGCAAATAACAAAAAACCAAAAACACCTCAATAAAAATAGCCAAAAGCCAGGCATAAACATTTTTAAAATACCAATGTATGAATGATTAACAAACACCTGAAGTTTAATATAATTATTCATCAAGGACATGTTAATAAAAATCACAATTAGATACAATTCCATACTCATTGTAGTAGCTAAGATTAAAAAGATTGTACCAAATGTTACCTAGGATGTGGAGTAATTGGAACTCTTACATATTGCCCAGGAAATGTTAGAAGTACACTTATTATCATGTGGCCAAGTAACCCAAGAGGAATGAAAAAATATAACTGTAAAATGCTGTAGAAATTACTTATAAAAGCATGGTGTATAATAGCCAAAATCCAGAAATATCTGAGGTATCCATCAAGAGGTAAAGAGATAAAGAAATTGTAATATATTCAAACAACAGTATATTACTAACCAAAAATCAGAAGAAACTGTTGCTATACATAGAAATGAAATGGCAAAGCATTAACATGAGTGAAAGGAGGCAGGTGTAAGAGAAAACAGAAGGTAGATTTCATTTTATATGAAATTCAACAACAATCAAAATTAAGTATGTTGTCAGGAACAATGGGTGCCTCTGAGCAGGAAGGTGAGGAGACAGATGAAGAGAAATGTCAGAGTCTGCAAATGGCCCCCAAACCTAAAATATTCAGGGTCTGGATCTTTATAGAAAATGTTCTCCGACTCCTTGCCTAGGCTCTTCCAGTTTCTGTGCCAAAGGATTGTTTTATACTTTTGAGGTACTGAAAGATATTCATTGTGTCATGTGGTTGCCAACATGAAGCAGAGAAACTGACTTTCCAGGAGATGACAGGGAATGTGGGAGTGGGATGAGGAGATGGTGAGGCCACATGTGCTCTCCTTGAAACAGCGTTCCAAGGGCTTCAACTTAAGGAGGTTGGTAAGAGATATGGAATCACTTTGATAGGATTTTCTGGAACAGCCTCTTTGGCGTTTGGACTGGGGTTATAATATCAGCCCACCAGCGTTGTCATATTCTTAGGATAGTTTATGCCATAAGGAGTTATTGTCCTGAAAACCCTTCTGTAGTAACTGTGGTGCCACAAACAGGATTAACTAACTCTATGTGAACTCTGTCTGTGAGAAGTCACTGGCTCAGCTTCCCCATTAAATGATTTCATGTCTGGATTTAACCCCAAAACACCCAATGATGTCTGTGCTGTGGAGATCAGGTCCTGACAGACACCGTGACCCTTTATCTAAAGTCATCCAAATCCTTTTTCATGTCTTTCTGCTTCCACATTTATCTCTGCTCCGGATAATCAAGTGATGGTGGCTGAGAATAGAAAGAGCAGAAGGGTCATTGTCATTGCGGTTAAAGGCACATCACTTAAACATGTTGAAACGAAGTTTGAAATTTGTCATTCCATTTTCCTCCAACATTCTTTGGTTTTCTTCTGTTTATGAATATATTTGTTTAAAATCCAGAATCTTTTGATGGGTTTAAGGAAGAGAGGAGAACAGCTTTTCTCATACCTATAGACCATGTCATCAATTAATAAATTTTTACCAAGTATTTATTAAGTGCTAGGACTTACTAGCCTACAGCCACATCACTCTGACCTGCAATCTCATCTGATCTTAGAAGCAAAGCAGGGTCGGGCCTGGTTAGTACTTGGATAGAAGACCACCTTGGAATACTGGGTGTTATATGCTTGGGAGAAGGACCCAGCAGCCCCCTCTTAAAACAATCAGCTTTTGAAAATCCTATGAATAGCAGAGAAGCACTGGCATAGTGCTGGGCATGGCACAGTGTCAGATAATGTTTCATTCTGTTGTACATAGGCTCTCTATGAGTCGGACCTTACTCAACAGGCCCTAACAACAGGACTTATGAGGGATGTTGCCTTCAAAGCATTCTATATTTGTTACATTTCATCACTGTGGCCAAAATATCTGACAGAAACAAATTAAGGGAAGAAAGATTTATTTTCCCTCACTGTTTAAGAGGTTTCAGTGCATCATGGAAAGAAGGCATGGCAAAGCAATTCACAACATGGTGGAGAGGAAACACAGACTGTCACCAGAAGTGACCAGGGATAATATAAACCCAAGAACTCTCACGGACCTACTTCCTCTGACTAGCTCCTACCTCCAAAAGATTACACAGCTTCCCGAAATAGCACCCCCTGCTGAGGATCAAGCATTCAAGCACATGAGCCTTTGAGGGACATTTAATATTCAAACCATAACACCTCTCAACACTCTTATTGTTATAAAGACTGTCCATAAAGTCTTTTTATATAATTTTCACTGCAACCCCATGGATTATATCTCATAATTGCCATCATGATCATCATCATCATTATTATCTTTTATAGATCAGAAAACAGGAACTGACAAAATCTAATCTGCATGTAATTCTAATTCACATTTGATTTTGTAGCCCTTTAAAATTGTTGAAAGGGTGTGAATTAGACTTTTAAAAAATATATAGCATCATACAGGTATATTTGTTGAGCTGGAACTCAGACCATCAGAATCTAGATCCCAGGCTCTGGTTGCTGTACCATAGTTGTTAATTTGTGTACCCATAGCTATGCTTAAGCATAATTTTGATGAATCAAATGGTAAAGTGCTCACCATCATTGCATACTAATGCTCTTAGAATGGGTGAATTCCAGCCACACTTATAAAAAGCAGTCATCAAACATCTGCCCTCTGGACTTTCAAGAATTGCTTTTGTTCAATGCCAATGCATTTTCAGCTATGGAGTTTAGAGCCCAAATCAATTCCTGGAATATTGCAAGAAGGAAATTTGTTATATAATTCTCCGTAAAATTATGGATCTAATAGAGCACATAGATCACAGACTTGATTCCTAGAGAAAGCTCAATGGCAACTTTTCTGATAATATGAGGGAATTATTGAAAACTAGGGATCAAAGTTCACCTAAATGTCATATCATCACAGTCCATTGATTTCTAAATGAAAAAACTGGAGTTCAGAGTGGTAAGGCAATATATCCAAAATCATTTCTTTATGATGAGACTTATACCTCTATTTTCTAACACCTACTCAAGTACCCTTTCTATAACACTGAATAAAGACACCATGTAATTGTCACTTCTCTGTGTTTAAATTACATGAATACAACTGTACTCATTCAGTAATCATCAAAAGATGACAGAAGAAAACTGATAATTATAAAATGCAAACAAATGACCCTACAAACTTTATAAGCATCTCCTGGAGTGAGGATAAATTCTAAATTGTCTTGGTTAATCCCAAATATCAAGGCCCACTAAGATTTTCATTGGGACCATCTTCTGCCTTTTGGCATGGTTCTAGTGACTTAGACTGTGTTATTTTTTGTACAAATCTAAGCCCACCAATTCATTGCTGCTCAACCAAAGAAAGTAGTATCTCTGAAGGAAAAAATTCACTTTGTTGGATATCACAGAATTGAGAATTTTAGGTGCACTGCAAACACAGAAAACAGTTTTCTTTCTTTGCATTGATTTTGAAATGTACCTCTTACCTATCCCATCCTGCTGCTGGTGTTGGGTATCATCGAGTCAGATCCAACTCATAGAGACCCTACTTGCAACAGAACAAAATACTACCCAACACTGCCATGTGCACAAACTTATGTTTGAGCCCAATGTTTTAGCCACTATGTTTCTTTTCATTTTGGGTCATACCACATCAACAAAAGGAGGTCCCAGGGACTTTACTCTATTCCTGGCATTAAGGTTGACACTATTTTTGAGGAAGCAAATACTTCTCAGTCATTTTTTGAATATCTTCCAGCCTGGGGTGGGAAGTTCATTTGCTGGCACTATATTTGACTGTGATTCTCTGCTATTCATAGGGCTTTCAATGGCTAATTGTTTCGGGGGTAGGCTGTTGGGTCCTTCTCCTTGCTAGTATCTGAAATACTGGCGGCATAGCTTTCAGTATCACAGCAACACAGAAGCCCCAACAGCACAACAAACTGCCAGACACATGGGGGATCCCATCCTTGCTGTTGTTGTTAAGTGCCCCTGAGTCGGATCTGACAGTGTAAGGCACATGATCTTATATATGTTTAAGCCCATTGATGCAGACACTGTCATTCTGTCTAGTAGAGGGTTTTCCTTTTTTCCACTGACCTGCCACTCTCCAAAACATGATGTCCTTCTCCAGGGATTGGTCCCTCTTGACTACATATTCAAAACATGTAAGAGGCAGTCTATCCATCCTTGCTTCCAAGGAGCACTCTGGTTGCACTTCTTCTAGGACAGATCTGTTGATTCATTTAGCAGTCCATGGTATACTTAATATTCATCTCCAGCACCATAATTCAAAAGCGTCAATTCTTCTCCTGTCTCCCTTATTTAATATCCAGCTTTCACAACTGTATGACGCTACTAAAAATATCATAGCATGAATCAGGTGTACCTTCATCTTCAATGTGATGTATTTATTTTTCAATACTTCAAAGAGACATTTTGCCACAGCTTTCTCCAATGCAATGCACCTTTTGATTTCTTGACTGCTGTGTCCATGGGTGTTGATTATACAACCAAGTAAAGCTAATCCTGGACAACCTTAATTTTTTTTCTCCATGAAGTTGTTTACTGACCCAGTTGTACTGATTTTTATTTTGTTGATGGTGAGTCTCAATCCATACTGAAGGCTATGTTCTCTGATCTCCATCAGTAAATGTTTCAAATCCTCTTCACTTTCAGCAAGCAGAGTTTTGATATCTGCATAATGCAGGTTGTTAATGAGTCTTCCTCCAATCATGATGTTGAGTTATTCTTCATAAAGTCCAGCTTCTAGAATTATTTGCTCAGCATAGAAATTAAAGAGGTACAGTGAAAGAATACAGCTGACACACACCTCTCTCGACTTTAAACCAAGGAGTATTTCCTAGTTCTATTTGAGCAATCATCTCCTGGTCTATATACAGATTCCTCATGAATACAATTTGGTGCTCTGGTACTTCCATTCTTTGCAGTATTATTCATAATTTGTTATAATCCACACAGTCAAATGCCTTTGCATAGTCCATAAAATGTAGGTAAACAAATTTTCTGTATTCTCTGCTTTTGGCTAATATCCACCTGACATCACCAATGATGTCCCTGATTCCACACCCTCTTCTGAATGTGGCTTGATTTTCTGTTGGTTCCCTGTGTATACACTGGTGCAGTCATTTTAGTAAAAATTTACTTGCATGTGATATCAATGACAATGATATCATTAAATAGTTTCCACATTCAGTTGAATCCCCTTTCTTTGGAATAGACCACAAATATGTATTTCTTCCAGTCAGTTTGCTAGGTATCTTTTCTCCAAATCTCTTGTCATAAGCAAATTAGCACTTCCAATGTTGTATCTGTTTGTTGAAACATCTTTATTGCTATTCCATCAATGCTTGGAACCTTATATTTTACCAATTCCTTCAAGGCAGCTTTCACTTCATCCTTCAATACCATTGGTTCCTGATCATATACAACCTCTTGAAATGTTTGGTTATCCGATTCCTTTTTGTTTAATGACACTGTGTATTGCTTCCATCTTCTTTTAATGTTTCCTTTGTCACTTAATATTTTCCCTGTAGAATCCTTCACTCTTGCCACTTGAGGCTTGAATTTTTTCTTCAATTTCTTAACCTTGAGAAAATCAAAGCATGTTCTTCCCTGTTGGTTTTCTATCTCCAGCTCTGTGCACATGTCATTATAATATTTGATTTTGTCTTCTCGAGGTGCCCTTTGAAATCTTCTATTTAGGTCTTTGACTTCATCATGCCTTCCTATTACTTTAGCTGCTTGATGTTCAAGGGTCTATTTCAGAGTCTCTTTTGACACGTAATTTGGTCTTTTCTTTGTTTCCTATCTTTTTAATGACCTTTTGCGTTCCTCATGAATTATGTCTTTGATGTCATTCCACAACCTATCTGGTCTTCTATTATTAGTATCTAATGCATAAACTTGTTCTTGACGTAGTCACTGAACTCAGGTGGGATAAACTCAAGGCCATGCCTTGGCTCTCAACCACTTGTTCTAACTTTCTTCAGTTTCAGTTTGAACCTACATATGAGTGATTATTGGTCTGATCCACAATCAGTACCTGGTCTCATTTTGACATTTCATATTGAGCTTTTCCATCGTCTTTTTCCACAAACGTAGTCAATTTGGTTCCTGTATGTTCCACCTGGTGAATTCCATGTGTATAGTCACTGTTTACATTGGCAAAAAAAAAATGTATTTGCAATGAAAAGGTCATTGGTCTGACAAAGATCTATCACATGACCTTCAGCATCATTTTTATCACCACGGCCATATTTTCCGACTACTGAGCTTCTTTGTTTCCAACTTTTGCATTCCAGTTACCAGTAATTATCGGTGCATCTTGAATGCATGTTCGATTTATTTTAGATGCAGGAGCTGGTAAAATTCTTCCCCATCTTCATTAGTAGCCTTAGTGGTGGGTGTGTAAATTTGAATAATAGTCATATTAATTGGCCTCCTTTGTAGGTATATGGATATTATTCTATCACTGACAGCATTGTACTTCAGGAAAGCTCTTGAGATATCTTTTTTGATGATGAATTCAACCTCATTTCTCTTTGTCATTCCCACCATAGTAGACCATATGATTGTCTAATTTAAAATGGCCCATGCTGGTCCACTTTAGCTACTGATGCCTAGAATGGCAATTTTTATATGCTCCATTTCCCTTTTTATGACTTCTAATTTTCCTAGAATCATACTACTTATATTCCAAGTTCCAATTATTAATGAATTTTTGCAGTTTTTCCTCCCCATTTTGAGTCAAGCTACATCAGCAAATGGAGGTCCCTGGGGCTTTATTACATTTCTATTATTAAGTTACACTCTATTTTGAGGGGAAATTCTTTCCCAGTACTCTTTCGAGTGCCTTCCTGTGGGGCACGCGCCTCCCGGTCCAGCCTGGAGGTTTGGACGGGCTGCGCCACCGCGCACACAGATACTAAACACAATTCACTCGGGACCCTCAGGTGAGAGGCGCAGACTCCTGCGGCCCTTGGGACCCCGGCAGAGACGGAAGAAAGGAAAAGCCTCAGGCGCTTTTGCCTTCCAGGAGCAAACACCTGTGTTGGTCGTCTCGGTGGTAAGGAGGAGGCAGCTGTTGCTTCGTCGGTGATCAGACGGAGAGCAGGTTCTTTTCCTTGTTGAGGATTGTGACGGGAGAGCGTTTTTTCCTCACCAAAGGTCCGGGGGAGAGGAGCGGGAGAGGCGCTTCCTCATCAGTGGTCAGGGCAGGAACAGGAGAGAAGGCACAGAAAGGGTGCCAAAAAGGCCATGCCAAAAAAGGTTGAGCTGCCGCAGCGCAACTCTTTATGTAGCTCACCCATGGAATGGCCTGAGCCAATCAGCTTTCAGTCCAGTTGTCCAATCAGGAAGGGTTTTGCACAAATGTGCAACCAAGTTACTTTCATTTTCCCTAGATTTCTAACTTACAAACCAGATATTCAAATGCCATTTCCCAGTTTGGGAGTTTTTGCCAATTTCCTCCCAATTTTTCCCTACACCTTCCAACCTGGGGGGCTCATTTTCTGGCACTATATCTGATAGTGTTTCTCTGCTATTCATAGCATTTTCAATGGTTGCATGAAATTCCATAATCTCTTCATGTAATAACAGCCACGTTTCTCTAACAAAGTGTGAATCAATCCTGAAGAGGGGAAATGTGTTTATTAAATATTTAATCTTTTATTTAAGTACTCATTTCCTTTGCTGAATACTTTCTTCTCTCTTCCTGTGGTCCATGTAACCCAATTGACAATTCATTACCTATATTAACCTACCCCACTTTGGCCAAATATCTTCTTTAAGTCTTTTGTGATTAATATATTTATGGCTTATTACTTATCTAGACTTTAAGCTACTTGATAGTCAATGTATTGTACCTTATATTTCATTTTCATTGTGTTTTCTTCTTTTGAACAAATGCCAGGGAAGACATATTCCAATAGAGCAAGCACCTCAGTAGACATACATTCTTCTTTTAATTAAGTACTTTAGAAATAGCATTTATAAAATATTAAGAATTATGAAATTTTAGAGAGAAAAGTACATTTCAAATGTGGAAACTGAGCCTAAGAGTAATACAGTGAATTGCCAGAAATCAGATTGCTAATAAGTCTGGATACTTTGTGCAATGTGCTGTCAAGGGGACTCATGATTCATGGGCTCCTGTATCTGCACTCTTGAGGCTTGCTGAGAGTAGAGATCAGGCAAGCCTTCACACAAGATGTTCCCTCTGTCTGGAACATCTTTTCTAAGCATTACTCATCCATCAGGGTGAAGGATAAATATCACTCCCTCTGTGGAACCATTCTCAAGGAAAATTAGGTTTTCTCTTCACTGGGCTCATATTCTATGCCTTGTAGGTATGCACTGTTTTCCAGGGCTCCATAACCTTATTATCAACCTTAATGGCAAACACCTACTTATCTATTTTGTTTTCAGTGAAATAAGAGTTCTTTAATGATAGAGACTATGTTCATTTAATCTATCACTAACTCTAGTAGGTTCTTACTTTAAAAAAACAAACTCAGTTATCCCTTTTACTTTATGAATTCTTTTTGCGGACCTTTACAGAAAATAAAAGAATGTTCAACTTTTCCACAAGATGCTTCACTACTGTACAGAAGCCAAAGTCGATGTTGCTCTAAGATTTATTGTATTTGACATGGACATTTAGAGATGGAGAAATTATATCTCTACTGCTTCATTTCCTTCTATTAGGCAGGGAAGATAAAAGAAACCAATCACTCTTTCAAGTTTTCCCTTGTGAGTCTCTGAAAGTGCTGTATACAACAGATACAAAATTAATTTTACCTACGAAGTCCTGAGGAATTAGCTAGAGGTGATTCTACCTCTGAGGCAATGTCCATTATCCCATAAGCACACCTCTATGTGCTTTCAAATAGCTGCTAAAGAACCTGGCCTGTGTTCATCTATGGCAAGGCGTAAGAAAGTTGTCTAGTCCCAGCAAGCCAAAGTCAAAGGAAGCCCTGGTAAGTGGTCACAAGATTCCAGCTAACTACAGCTTTGTATTTCTAGGATAAAAGCCTTACCATTGCTCATGACCTCTCTATACCTTAGGCTTTAAAATAGTATTGCTTTCTCACTTTTCACTGCATCATGATCAGTCAGGTGCTGATCTCTCAGAAATACCTGAGGATGTCATCTCAATATGTTCCCTTTTCTCCAGTTCCCTTGTCACCCTTTTCCTTATCTTCATTGTCCACAGTATATGTTAATTTCCTAGCTGCACTTCCTATGGTCTCTCCCTGTCTCCTTCCAATCTGTACCCACCATTGGCTTCCCAAACTACAACAGAATATTTAAGAATGAGAATATAAATAATTCAGAAATCTGCTTTCCCAGGTATAAATCTCTTGATCTCTAGGCTTCAGTGCTTCTATTTATTAAAAAAGGAGCATATACATTCCCTAATAGGATTATTACAAGATTATCATCATGCATTTCAAGCAACTACCAGTATATCTGGAAAAAGTTGATGCTCTGTCCTTATTATCCTAATAATATTATGATAATTATACTCTCTTCCTCAAAAACTACAATAGCTCCCTATATATGCAGGCATAGGTAGGTGTGTGTGTGTGTGTGTGTGTGTGTGTGTGTACCATGGGTACACTGCTATACTGGCTTCTATACGGCCTATAGAATAAAATTTAAATTCTTCACCATACAGTGAAGTAACAAATAAAATGACTCAATCCATCTATCTCTCTAGTTGCTCTTCTACTCTGACTTTTTAGCAGTGGACAGTTCAGTAAAATTGCACAATCCATTGTGCCTCAGGCTGTCTTTGTCCATAGTTTAATTCTAGTTGTTTTCTCCACCTAGATGAACACTTTCCTTGTCTTTGAGTGTTAAAAATCATCTCCACTCTTCAAGGCTTCTTACAAATTTCTCTTCCTCTACAAACTTGAAATTAATCACTGCTCTCCTAAATGACAGTCATATATTATATAACCCTTCTCTGGAATTTATCATTTTCCTACTTGAGTTTTTGCTAATGTACACATATATCCATTTGATCATTCAGAGAAAGTGCTATGTCTTATTCATCTTTCTTCCCCCAGCAGCAAGTATGGTGAGGGGCACAGTACATATACTCAGTGCGTAGCAGTTGAATTAAATGACATTGGATTATTAGATTTGAGCAATTGGAAGGTAGATTTATGTCACTTAATCTTGGTAGTATCTATTTCTAATCTTGCTAAGCTTTAGCATTCAGAATCTATGAGAGAGTGGCAAGGATCTCATGGTTACCTTCAATCTGGGGAAGAGTCTAGCTGCTCTTCTTCTTCTTACCCACATTGTTGTTGTTAGGTACCAGCAAATCAGGTCTGACTCATAGTGACCCTATGTACAGTAGAAGAAAACACTCCTTGATTCTCTGACAGGCACAGGATCATTTTTATGTTTAAGCACATTATTGCAGCAACTGTGTCAAACCATATAGTTGAGAGTATTCCTTTTTTTCTTACCCATAAGCTCTCCTACATCATGGAGGGTCCAAAATGCCAGCTTTCTGTTCCAGTCCATTGTATCCCAGGGGTACAGCTGTGGATTCATGGCAATCTTATAATGCATAAAAAAAATGACCACAATAACAGCACAACATATTTCTAGATGACTTGTTTCTTACCTAAAACCCCACAATCCACTTAATAAACAAAGGCACTTGCTTTCTCTTGTGTTACACTTATTCATTTTCTGAGTTTGCCTGGAGACTGTAATGATAGCCAAATGTTGCACAGCTGAAGTGTTGCATTGTAATGCATATGAAGTATATTGCTTGAAGAAGGGAGAAGATAGCAAATTTTGGCATTTCTGAGGAACAAATTAAATGAAATTGTCTTTTATTAGAGTAGTAGAGAATTCAGCTAAAAGTAAGGCATAACTGACAGATAAAAGATTGTTTAAGCACACAAAAGTCTACAAAAGAGCCATAAAACCTCTTTACTATGCCTAGAAAACTTTAGGATTTATCTGTCCATCTACCTGATATGATTATCCCCACTATGAAGATGTACAATAGACCAGGATCATCTACCAGCCCTTATATGTCAAAATAAGGTTATAATAACATAATTTTTTAGCTCAGTTGGTAGAGCACTGCGCTGCAGTCTCTGGGGACCCAGGTTCAATTCCCAGCCCCACAAAAATGGGAGCAGGGCCTGGCAATCCACTCTCAAGGCAATCCTGAAACAGTCAGCCATCAAAAACCCTATGAGGGTCGCTATGAGTCGGATACCGACTAGATGACACCTAACAACAACAACATGTAAAAGTTACTTTGTCATAGTTTGAATATAAAATGGCCCCCACAGGCTTTTGTTTGTTCCACATGTTTAAATTCTGGTTCTCAGCTTATGACATTATTTTAGGGGCATTGGAACTGTAGGAGGTGGTCTTTAGCTGGCAGAAGTCAGTCACTAAGGATAAGCCTTTGAAGGTGATGCACAACTTCTGGTTCCAGTAAGCTCTCTGCTTCCTGGTCTGCTGTGATGTGAAGATCCTCCTCTGCATGCTCCTGCCATCATGCACTGAGTTTCTCAGCCATGCTTTTTCCATCACTATGGACTGAAACTCTGAAATCAGGACCTAAATAAATCTTTCCTTGATTATATTGTTTCTGTCAGGTATATTTTTTCAATGATGATGCAAAAACTAATATATCCCTCATTTGCAAAATGGAGATGATCATGAAATTTACTTTCCTGGGAGAAAAGTAAAATGATTCAAGCAATTTGCTCAGTGCACTCTGAGACAAACATTATCATTGTTGTTAGGTGACTGCCATCAGGTCAGGTCCCACTCACAGCAACTCTATGTATAATAGAACAAAATACTACCAGACACTGTGCCATGCAAGTGATCTTTCTTTATGTTTAAGCTCATTGTTGCAGCCACTTTGTTAATCCATCTAGTGGAGGGTCATAGATATTAGTAGGAACTTATTAAGTGATAGTTGAGAGTTAAGATGAAGCAGGAAGAGGAAGAGGGAAAGATAGCTATAAATATGTTATTTTTTTCAGAAGCAGCTGGGGTATCCTGTGGATAACATGAGATTCAGAAGCCAAATATATAATGAATTTTACTCTGAACTTACTAACTATAAAATTCTGGAGATGTTCTTGAGCTTATCTGGGGCTTAGTTTTCTTCATCTGTGCTTTCAGAATGATGTTATATATTTTACAAAGTTGTGAAAATTTAATGAAATTGAACAGGATGTGAAAGTAAATAGACTAAGGTTTGGTATATACTAGGTACATCCAAGTTGGAAGTGCGTAAAGACTAGGAATTTAAATTCCCTTTATTTGTACCAGTAAATAAATTAAATGACAAATATAGTAGTCAATATAACCTCCTTTGTTTCACTGGTAAGCCTAGGCACATTGCCAGCCTGCATCTGGACCAAATCATCAGCCATTTCATGGTATATTTTGATAAATATCAGAAAAGTCTTTTCATGTCATCCTGAATTTTCACTAATAGAAATTTTCTATATTTCATTGACCCTTTCTTCATGATCTTTTAACTGAAGTGAATTTTTTTATTATGTGTTAACATATAGAGTTTCTAGTGCCTTAGAAAGGAAAGGAAATTTACTGCAATAAGCATTATTGAGCATTTCTTTAAGTTCTAACCCCAACTTAAGAAGGAACTCCTGGTTGTTTTCAAGATTCATGTACTGTGCTCTGGAGAAGTTAGAAGAGATGAGAGTTCTGAAAAGTGATGTCAGTGTACCCAAAGCTACAATTTCCTCTTTATTAAATGGGTGAATAATTTTGGATGAGATAAAAGAGTTGAACACAGTGAGGTCCTCTCGAAACTCCTAATATGCATAGACATAAGCACATTTAATACTTGCTATTGCTATCACTGCCTGCAGCCATACCACTGTGATGTCTGATCCCATAAAATCTCAGAAGCTAAACAGGATCGGTCTGGTTAGCACTTGGATGGGAGACTGCCTGGGAACACTGAGGTGCTGTAGGCTTGGGAGAAGAACCCCACAGCCCACTCTCAAAATCAATCAGCCATTGAAAACCCTCTCAATAGCAGAGAAGCACTAACAATACTGTTTCACCTATTGTATGTAGGGTTGCTATGAGTCAGATACCAACTGGACAGCACCTACCACCACCACCAACACTGCTATTATTTAGTATTTTCTGTTAAGTAAATAATCCAACATAATAGAAAGTTAGGAGTAATTTTCCTATGTTTTAAATATTCCTGAGTGTTGAGTTAGTAAGAATATGATACTAAATAATGTTTCATAAAACTAAATATGGTGGGGGAATTCTTAGAAATGTGCACACATGGAAGCATTCCTAACTATGCATGGCAAGCAATAAGAAGTCATTGAAACCATAGTGATGAAGATATTGAGATGTACTTGCAAATCTATTTACTGTCTCAGCTGAATTCCATTTCCTCCCTCTCCTTTGATTCATGTGCAGTTGGCTGCCCACAGAAAGTTACAGAGATTCATATTCCTTCTATTGTTGGCACTTGGGACAAAGAAATGCTTGTTTTCTTGTTCTCCTCCTTTTTACAGTTCACCCCCTCCTTCATATCTAAGTTGTTAACCTGCCCAACCAAAGCCAAGGAGAGGGAATTACAGAATCAATGTAAGAGAAATGGAAAGGCAATGGCTGTGCCCAGATTAAAGCTTTTATTTTTATCTCAGCCCTAAACTACTTGCTCTATTAACTGGGAGGAATTGGACATAGCAGAAGGAAAGAGTAGATGTTTACTGTTTTATCAAGAAGTTGCCTTCCAAAGACACCACTTAGAACCTGGCTTGTGCAGAATTATATTATCTTACAGGTGAGCTCACCAGAAGGACCAACCATAGTTTGGGACTAGCTGGACTCTTCTCAAGATATCATATTGTTAGTGGTAAATTATGATGAAGGTAGGTCCTTCTCCCATTTTTTTGCAGTGCTGAGGATCAAACTCAGGGCCTCAGAGTATGCAGAGCTGCATGCTACCAACTGAGCTAAATCCCATATGCCTATGAGTTTTACTACATACAGTCAAAAAGTTTCATGAACTTCTTAAGTTGATAAAAGTGTAACCAAAAGTAATGTAATAGTTGCATAATGGAAAAAGAAAATGCCATATTACCCTGTACCCCACCAACAATTACTAATAAAGGGGAAAAGAAGAAAATTGTGATGAAGACCAATTCATCCCATCAGTCTCAAACTGGTTTACCTCATTCCAATCAATGAGAAGCAGAATTCTCTTGGACATTGTGAGGGAGATTCTGTTCCATGCCTTTCTCCTAATTTCTGGTGACTATCAATGAGCTTTGGCATTCCTTAACTTGTTGTGGTACCACTAAGATCTCTCCTTGTATCATCATATGGCCTTCCCCTCTGTGTTCATAAGTGCCTCAAATATCACTTACCTATCTTCAGTCACAGGATTTAAGGTCCACCTTTAACCCACAATGATCTCATGTCAAGAGATTTCATGAAAGTTGCAAAGACTCTATTTCCAAATAAGATCATATTCACAGGTATTGGAGACTAAGACTTAGATGAATCTTTCTGGAAGACACAACCAGACACATAACAGACAATAGTCTTCAAGGGCAGTTGAGCAATAGTCAATGGCAGAAATTTACTCTCATTCAGTGTACCTTGGTATATGATTATGGAAGTGATGTGCATCTTAGATTATAATATCATATGGATGTTTTTGTCCAAATACCACTAACTAGAGTCTGTCCAGGGCTGTGGTCGAGCTCAGTTGATACAGTGCTGCCCTGAGGCTCTCAGTTGGACCCCCAGCAATGCCAAAATGGGAGAAGGACCTGGCAGCCCACTCTCAAAACAATCCTGAAACAATCAGCCACTAAAACCCTATAAATAACAGAGAAGGACTGACATAGTATGGGGCATGAAAACAAAAGAGTCTGCCCTATTTCTAGAAGAGACTTCATCTTAGGTAATAGAGAAGTGAAATTACTAAGAAAAATTCTCTCATGTTTTACTAATGCCTGGTGTTGTGAGCTTTTGTAGTTCATCTGTGATAATTAATTTTTTGTGTCAGCTTAACTGGGCTAGGGGATACCCAGATACCTGGTTGAGCATTATTCTCACCTGTGCACCACAATGCACACCTCTAATCCCAGCAACTATGGAGGCTAAGGAAGGAGGATTGTGTATCCAAGGACAGAACTTATGTAATTTATCAAAACTCTGTCTCAAAATAAGAAATAAAAAAGGGATTGGAGGTTCAGCCCTGTGGTAGAATACAACCCTGTCTCAAAATAAGAAATAAAAAAGGGGTTGGAGTTTCAGCTCTGTGGTAGAATACTTGACTTGCATGTGTGAAGCCCTGAATTCAAACCCCTAGAACTGGGGAAAAAAACATTATTTATGGATGTGTTTATGGGAGTGTTTTCAAAAGAAATTAATATTTAAATCAGTGGACTGAGTAAAGGGACCACCCTCACCAATGTAGGTAGACATCCTCCTTGAGGGCCTGATAGAACATAAAGATGAATAAAGGGTGATAACTGTCTGGAACATCTATCTTCTTTGCCCTAGGACATCAAAGCTTGTGGTTCTTCAGACTTTGGAACTTACACCAGCCCTCCATCTTTTGTTCTCAGGCCTTTGACTTAGTCTGAAGTACATCATTAGCTTCCTGGTTCTCCCCCTAGCAGATAGCAACCCTAGGTACTTTTCAGCCTTCATAATCATGTGAGCTAATTCTCATTTAAAAATATCTTACATATCAAGATATATATTCTATTGGTTCTCTTTCTCTGGAGAATTCTATCATCTAAATTTTCTGAGCTTCTATTCTCTCCTTAGTGTGATCAGGAGAAAAATATATTCCATCTTCTCATAGGGTTCCTTGACAACACAAATGTGAAAGTATTATGAAATTATACAGATGTATATAAGGAAT
>VMDO01013565.1:17948-57837 GCA_007922755.1 Pedetes capensis
TCTTCCTGTTTATCCTGCCATTCACTACTTTCTCTCCACCCTGTTTGGCAAAGACAGCAAGGCAATGATGGAAAACTCCAGACAGAATGCCAGGTGATGGAGCTATGGAATGATTTCTTTCAATGCTTCCAGCAACTTTTCCTTCCTGTGTGGGTTTATCTATGAACACCCCCCATGCACACACAAGCCCCCAAAACAAAACAAACAAAATCCCCAAAGTAGGAAATGTCTTTAATGCTAGATGAGAGGAGGCATTTTGTGATGGTTAGCCTTCATTGTCAAGTTGATTAGATTTAGATTTCAGGAATTAATCTGTGAAGGTGTTTCCTGAGAAGAATGGCACATCCATCAGTAATTGAGGGGGAGAGAAACCCCCCCCCGCCCCGTGAAATGAATGTGGCATAATCCAGGGGTAGTTCTCCAAAAGAAGGAAGTGACATAGAAGGAGAAAAACACAAATTTTTGACAGGAAGGCTCAAACTATCCTGGAACAGAGTGTGTGTATGTAATGGCCACCACTTGTGGGTATCAGACTCCCAATTTCCTCAGCTTCAATGCAGATTCAACATAAGACCAGCAGCTTTTAGACCTTGGCATAAGGCAAAGACTTTTTAGGTTTACAGCTCTTTGGAATGAGTGATTACCAATCTTCTGGAACGTGAATGACATCAAAAACATTTTACCAACAGCAGCTGCCACAGGCTTTGGGATTAGATGATTGTGGGCTCAAAAGTAGGCTTTACCATTTGGTAACTCCAGGGTCCTGAATAAGTTAGGCCTCTCTCAAAAATTGTTCTCTTTTCTGTGTTGTTGTTAGGTGCCATCGATTCCGATCCAATTTATAGTGACCCTATGTACAACAAAACAAAACACTACTTGATACTGTGCCATGCCCAGCACTATGTCAGTGATTCTCTGGTATTCATAGGGATTTCAATGGTGAAATGTTTTAGGAATAGGCTGCCAGGTCCTTCTCCCTGGCCTGTAGTACCTGGTATTCCCAGGCAGCCTCCCATCCAAGGACTAACTTGGCTGACCCTGCTGAGCTTCCAAGATCAGATGGGATCTTGGAGTGTGTTATGGCTGCAACATTTCTTGTTTGTAAAGTATGAATGATTTAATTATTTTTTATGAAGTTCGTTGCATAAGACTACTGAATTGTAGGCCCTCAGTAAATGTTTCTTGAGTCAATCATCAGGTAGAGATTGAATAGATAATGTGTGTAAACCACTCAGTACAATGCATGGCACAAAAGAAGTGATCAAAATACAGTAGTTATTACTATTACTTAGAGTACTTGTATTAGTCTGTTTGTGCTTCTATAACAAAGTACCTTAAACTGAGTAATTTATAAACTGGATAATTTTGTTTCTCATGGTTATGAAGGTTGAGAAATCCAAGATTAAGGCACAGGTAGATTTAATGTCTAGTGAAGGTCCAGTTTGTAATTCTAAGATGCTTTGTCACTGGATTCTCAGAAGGGTATGAACAATGTGTCCTCAAATGATAGAAAAAGTTGAAGAGAAAAATATCTTACCAAGTTCTCTAGCCCTTTTGTTGTAACCTGAGATCAGAAACACATCACAAGGAGCAAAAAGTCAATTAAAAGGGAGTCTTTATTGAGCCGGTGGCCATGGAGGACTAGTGTCTTTCCAAAACCTGTGGCCCAGAGGAACAGTAACGGCGGGTTATAAAGGCAAATTTTGGCAAGCTTACAATCTCCAAATGTTGTAAGATTTGTGCACAATTTCCAAATGTTGTAAGATTTGTACACAATTTCCAAGTTCCTGGTGTGATTTGTATCATGAGAACAGGAACAAAAAAACAAGCAGTTCTATAGCAAACAATTGCTCAGGTAATGATTCTATTGTGCAAGCAATGTGGTACAGAAGTAGAATGGACGGCTAACAGGTAATCATTCAGTGGTTAAGAATTAACAATTTAATTGGGCAGCCAGTAAAATCAAACAGTTAAAATTCTTCCAGTATATAGTTTCTCAAGGCGGGGGGTGGGGGGAGGGTTACCTAAGATGGCGATGGTCCTGTCAACTCAGTGGCCTCTTTATACTTTTATAAGGCACTAATCGTGTCTATGAGGGTGGAGCCACCTTCTAAAGGCCCTACCACATAAAAGTGTTTTACTAATGACTGAATTTCAACATAGTTAAGATTTAATCTAAAATAGCCCCTAAAGGTCATGTGTTTGAATGGTTGATCCCCAGTTAGTGTCATTATTGTGAAAGCTGTGGAAATTTGGAAGGTGGGACCTAGCTTGTAGAAGGAGGTCACTTAGGGAAACTTTGTAGATTTTATCTGGACCCTTTCTTCTGGTAAGCTCCCTTTGCTTCCTGCTGCTATGATGTGACGTTCTCCACCATAGGCTCTGCCCCCAGCTTCTTTGCCATGTTTCCCCACCATTATGGACAAAGATCTTCTAAACCATAAGCCCCTCCTATCCTCCTTAACCTACCCTTCCTCCTTAAGTTGATCTGTCAGGTATTTTGCCAAAGCAAAACACAAAATGACTAACATAGAAAATTGGTGACCATGCCAAAAACTGACCTTGTAGTTCTTAAGTCATTTGAACTTGTGTGCAGGAGATATTTGGAAGAGTTTGAAGATGCAAACCAGACGAGCCTTTGAATGTGGTAAGCAGAGATTGAAGGGTAATTCTGGTGAGAGTTCAAAAGATCAGAATGCCAATAGAATTGTGGACAACAAAGATGAGACTCAGACTTTCTGAATAAGGGAATGTATTAGAAATTGGATGAGGGAGGCTGGGATTTAGCTCAGTTGGTAGAGCACTGCGCTGCAGTCTCTGAGGTCCTGAGTTTGATTCCCAGCACCACAAAATGGGAGAAGGGCCTGGCAATCCACTCCCAAGGCAATCCCAAAACAGTCAGCCATTGAAAACCCTATGAGGGTTGCTATGAGTGGATACTGACTGGATGGCACCTAACAACAACAACAACAACAACTTCAAAAGTAGTGGATTAATTAACATGGTAGAGATAATATGACAATGGCATAATATTGAGGATGTAATGTGGTTGATGCTTGTTGCTTTGAACTAGATTTATAATGAAAAAAGGAGAAAATGTACAGCAGAAAGATTTGAAAGATGTGCAGTTTGTCGAGGAAAAACATCTGCATGTTTAAAGTTGCTGCAGATAAGGTAACATCAAGCAAAGACGTCATGACTGTTAAGCAGAAGCCTTACACTTTGTGGTAAAGCAATAGGAATCCTTGGGAGGCAAAGCAGGAGTTGACAGATACCTCCCATCTAAGCCTCCAGGGTATGAAACTATATACACATTTAAAAGACTTCCCTTGAAAAGTGAGTGGTCTTGGGCTAATCAGCGAAGTAATTTCCCAGCCAATGCACAAA
This sequence comes from Pedetes capensis, assembly GCA_007922755.1. Classification (NCBI taxonomy): domain Eukaryota; kingdom Metazoa; phylum Chordata; class Mammalia; order Rodentia; family Pedetidae; genus Pedetes; species Pedetes capensis. The sequence goes on from VMDO01013565.1 coordinate 21,336, forward strand.
GAGTTCACGATAGCAGCCACGACCAAAATTGGTCCAGTTACTGCTTAAGCTAGCAGCAGGCCTTCACATCAACTTTGTGGTATCCATTTTGCAGGCAAGCAGAATACAAGAGCTAGGGTGTTATGGACACTTCCACCAAGTTTCCAGAGAATACCCTATGAGGCCAGGCAACGTGTAATAGGGTCAAATTTCCTGAAGAGAGATTAAAAAAGCACTGATGTGTTAAGTGTGAGGCAAGAGGATAAGCTACAATGGAAATCTTAGGACGTTGGAGATGCCAGCAACTTGAAACATCCGCTAAGGAAAGCTAACAGCAACAAGGAGAACCAACCTAAAAGGGCTGTATATTCTTTAAATGACAAGGTCATCAGGAGAGAATTTCTCAAGTCTGTTAAGCCCAGATGATGCCACCACAGGTGCCAGATGGCAAACACTAGCTATAGGAGTTTTGTGCCCTGCTGGACTTCTGTCTTGTCTTACACTGATCCTTCCCTATGCCCCCATTCATCTCTTTTGGAATGGGAATGCTCACTATGTGCTGTTGTGTGTTGGAAGTTTGTAACTTCTTGTTTGTTTTTCAGTGGCTCAAAGCTAAGATTGCCTTGAGTCTCAGTGGAGACTTTAGACTAGGACTTTTGAACAAAGTTGAGATTCTTAAGACTTTTGGAGACTCTTAAGTTTGACTGAATGCATTTTGCATTATGAGATTGCTATGAACCTTTAGGGGCCAGAGGTGGAATGTTAAGATTTGAATCTAAAATGTTCCTCAAATGTCATGTGTTTGAATACTAGTTTCCCAGCCTGTTGTGGTGACTGTGGAACTCCGGGAGTTGGGACCTGGCTTGTGGAAGGAGGTCACTTGGGGGAATCTTTAGAGGTTTTATCCAGACCTGTGGTCTGGTAAGCTCACTCTGCTTCCTGATACCATGATGTGATGTCCTCCACCATAGGCCCTGATGCCAGCTTCTCTGCCATGCCACTCTGCCATTATGGACTGTGATCCTCTAAACCATGAGCCAAATAAACTCATCCTTCCTCCTTAAATTGGTCTGTCAGGTATTTTGCCAACATGTCACCTGAACTTACCAAAACAACCATAAACTTTAGAGGGAACACAGGCACTCAAACTAGAGAAGTACTGCTTCTCCAGGTGGCTCCAGGTCTCTTGTCTCTTCTTTGTTTTAAGAATTTTGCAAAGTGATTAAGAGATTAGGCTCTAAAGATGGATTAGCTGGATTTGAACCCTGGCTAAATCAGCTATGTGACTTGACTTTGCGCTGGTTATTTACCCTTCCCTGCCTTTGTTTCCTCGAATGTATAATGATGATTATAGGGTGTATTTCATACAACTGTGAGAATTAAATGAGCTTATACAATCGTTATCCTTAAAACAGTGTCTAACAGTTACTAAATACTCAATTAAATTAATTTCTGCTTGTTAATTATTATTAGAGTCTGTCTAGGTAGGCTCTTAGAAAGTCCAGACACAAGAATGATTGCTCCAAAGCCATTCTCCTCGGTTGGGACACTTTAATTATTGCATTTCTTTTGAAAAGTGTGTGTTGTGGAATTGGCATAAGATGAAATCTTTATAACTATAAAGTTGTAAATCTTGGAGCTATATTCTCATGTACCTCCTCTCATTTTACAGGTGAGAAAAGTTAGGTCCAGAGATGTCGAAACTTGCCCACAGACACCTGATTAGTTAGCAACAGATTCTCAAAACCAAGTCTCTTAACTTCTAGGACAGCACTCCTTTGCACACATTAGTGAAACAGACATTTAGAAAACAAAAACAAAAAGACTCACAGTATATAGGTCTTAAAAGGTTTCCGTAAAAATATAAAAAGCATGCTCTTATGCTACCAATTTGCCATTGTTGGGTGCTGGAGGATAAAAGCCACCTTCCTCCAGGGATTCACCTGATCAAACAAAAAACATGAATGAGTCTGATGACCTGAGATAAACTCTACTTTTATTCTCTGTCTGGTTGAGGTACAAAGGGAAATAAGCAATGAAAGGAGAATTTACTATTGTAAAAGGAAGGAGATGGAAGGATAGGATGCATCTTGGACCAGGCAGGTACTTTGCTCTTTCTACTCAGTTCTCTTTGATCCTTGTCTAATCACATTCCTTCTTGGAGCCTCAGTTTCTTCATCTGTGAAAAACTAATGACCAGAATAGCTGGATTCTAAACTCTCTTTCCATTCTACCATTCTGGGGGCTTTGTTGTTGTTAGGAGCTATTGAGTTGAGTCAGACTCATAGCGACCCTCACAGGGTTTTCACTGGTTGATTGTTTTTGAGAGTGGATTGCCATGTCCTTCTCCCATCTGGGAAACTGGCTATAAAAAAATGCAAAGTAGGAGGCTGTGCACAATGTTTCATTTATTATACCCTCATGATCCAACCTGGAGATTCTATATTACTAAAATTCCTTTCATACAATGCATCCATTTGAGTGACACATGGGTAACTGTTAAATATGACTGTAATGTGAGAATATGCATTAAATTAGTATAAAAACTCTATGCCTCACAATTTCCAGATGTCAAAATCTCATAATGTTGTCATTTTTCTTTTCTCTGTTCAGATGTTCATACAAATGGGAAGCAAATGGCTACAGAAACCATTTCTCCAAAACACGCTCCTTTTGACTTTGCTTTTACCAAATTCTTCCTGGAGATTTGCATATTCTCTGAGGGTTCCCCAAAGTGAAACGTCCTTTTAGAATATCAGAGCATGGTGGCAGTGCCTCCTCTGTGCATTGCTTAAAATACTGTCTCCTATGTGACTTTGAGCAATTGAAAACACAGACAGACTAGTGGTAGTTTATCCAAATTAGAAAAATTAATGTTCAAGTTTCAAGAAATCAGTTCCAGTTAGTACACACCCAATTTCAACCACAGAAATCTGAACAGAAAAAGTAATTTGACAGTGAAAGCTGCCAGGGGGAGTTTAAATCTCAATCAGCATAAAATGTCTGTGTCAAAGCTGAATATTGATCAGGTTTTCTTTTGCCTACTTGATATCAGCTAAGATACTTACAAGGGCTTGAATTTGGCTCAGTTGGTGGAGTGCCAGTCTACATTCTCTGAGACCCTGGCTTTGATCTTCAGCACTGCAAAAATGGGAGAGGGACATGGCAATCCACTCCAGAAGCAATTCCAAAAGAATCAGCCATTGGAAACCTTATGGATACCTGGCATGGCACAGTGTCAGGTAATGTTTCGTGCTGCTGTACGTAGGGTTGTCAGACTTGACTTGACAGCCCCTAATAACAACAGATACTAAAAAGCTGTTTGGTTTTTTTTTTTTTTTTTTTAATCAGAGAAGAGGGAAAAATGCAAACAATTTAAAGAGGAGATCAAATCTTCCTTTTATGACACAAGGATGTTATAAAGCCATGATAGAAAATCTATAAATTATTCTACCTTTAAAATAATTCTTGCTTTGATATTTTTGTAAAGGTGACACCAAGTTCTTTTGTCATGGATGCTTGGAAGGAAATGTAGTTTTCCTTTGAAGCTAATTCATGTGCCCTGGCAGAGCTACAGAACCCCATGAGACCATGGTTTATATTGTATTTGACATTGTATTCATTGAGTGAAGTGGGATGATAATCTTTAGAGGTGTGTAATGGGCCAGCCTTGACTAAATTTAAAGGGGAGCATGAGGTGGAAAAGAATGAATCAATACAGAGTATATATGTGTGTAGATATTTTGTATATCCAATCATTAAATAAGTCCTATGTAATACGTTACAGATGAGGAAACTGAGGCTCTAAAAGATGAAGCATCTTGCTGTACTAAGCAGAGAATTCTAAGTCTGTGACAAGCCATAGAAACTTAAAATTTCAACATAATAAAGAATCTGTTTGTTACTCACCTCATACTCTGGTTGGATACATGGCAAGTAGAAATTTAAGGACCAATTTCCTTCAGATCCCTAATGCCTCCTGCATCTTCTAGGCCTCAGAGATCTTCAGAGGATCCTCAGTTAATGTAGACAGGGATGAGAATGAGAGCCTGGAAAGTCAGCAGAGGAGTGCTGGTCAGGGCCAGACTGGAGTTGGCTTGCTTGCCTTTATCACATGTGTCCACTTTCCTTAGGCAGAGCCAGTCAGTCATGGGGCCTCATCTCATAGCAATGGAAGCTGGCAGACAGAATCTTTTTTGCTCAAAGGGAAAAGGAAATGAGTCTGGTGAACTCAGTACATGGTCTTTGCCACTGTTGGCAGACTTACTAAGAAGGATGAGATTCAGTCTCTATATTGCCACTATACCAATGTGTAGAATTCAACCTCTGAATCACTTTTGACCCAAGGACTGGCAGTTATTGTTGTTGTTAGGGGTTGTAAAGTCAGGTCCGACTCATAGCAACCATATGTACAACAGGACAAAACAGTCCCCAAGACTGTGCCATGCCTGCCACTATTGTCAGTGCTTCTCTGCTTATTTACAGGGTTTTCAATGGTTGATTGTTCAGGGATTGTTTCAGGAGTGGGCTTCCAGGTACTTCTCCCATTTTTGTGGTGCTGGGGATCAAACCCTAGGCTTCAGAGTATGCAGAGCAGCACTCTACCAACTGAATAAAACCCCAGCCTCATGTATAGCTGACATGGCAGGACATAGCAGCCCACTTCTGAAACAATCAGCCACTGGAAGCCCTATGAATAGCAGAGAAGCAGTGATATAGTGCCGGGCATGGCACAGTGTCAGAGAGTGTTTCATTCTGTTGTATATAGTGTCAGACCTGACTTGAAGTCACCAATCAACAACCACTATATATATACTGTGACCTGACTCCACCCTACAGATTTTTAGTATCTTCATCCTCTCTTCTCAGTTGCAGAACTGATGTCCCACATCATCTGTGTACCTCCTCAGTATCACAAATATTCATGTCACATGGATAACACTGCAATTTATGTCTTTCCTCACAAAATATACTATACAGCCTCAAAAAGGAGGAAATTCATTTTTAAAATTTTTCATATTTAAAATTTTAGTTCATAAAATTTTATATCATTATGGTGTGTGATGTTTTAATATATTCTACACTGCAGAATGACTATATCAACCTAATTAACGTATTTATTATCTCACATAATTATTTTTTGGAATAAGAATATTGAAAATTCACTGTTAGTAATTTTCAAGTATATAATAATATCTTGTTAATTATCATCACCATGTAGTACAACAGATCTCCTGAACTTATTCCTCCTGTGCAACTCAAATTTTGTATACTTTGACTAACATCTCAAAAATCTTTTCTCCCTGAGGCCTAGACTCTATAACCACCATTCTACTCTATAAGTCTATGAGTTCAACTTTTTTAGATTTCACATACAAGTGAGATTGTGCAGTATTTATCCCTCTGTGTCTTGATTATTTTGCTTAGCATGATGCCATCTAGGTTTATCTGTGCCATTACTAATGGCAGGACTTCCTTCTTTTTGAAGCTCTATAGTACTCCATTGTGTTCATATGACATATTTTCTTTATCCATTCATCCATTGGTAGACATTTGGGTTAATTCCATATCCTGGGTATTAGGAGTAATGCTTCATGAACATGGTAGTGAGGGTATCTCTTCCATGTACTAATTTTATTGATTTGGGGTATATACCCAGAAGTAGAGTTACTGGCTCATATAGTAGTTCTATCTTTAATTTTTTTTGGTGCAACTCCTTATTGTTTTCCATAATGTCTCTATCAATTTATATTTCCATTAACAATGTAGAAAGATTCCCTTTTTTTCCATATCCTCAGGAATATTTATTATCTTTTGTCTTTTAGATAAGAGCCATCCTAACAAATGTGAGATCATATTTCATTTTAGTTTTAATTTGCATTTCTCTGTGGATCAGTGATGTTGAACATGTTTTCATATACTTGTTGATCATTTGTGTATTTTCTTTTGAGAAACCCTTTCCCTGGTCATGTGACCATTTTTAATTGGATTGTTTTCTTTCTATTGAGTTGTTTGTATTCCATTACATTGTGGATATTAACTCCTTATCAGATGTATGGTTTGCAAATACCTTATCCCATTCTTTAGTTGTCTCTTCATTCATTTGTTTCCTTTGCTGCACATAAGCCTTTTAGGTTGATGTAATTCCACTTATTTATTTTGGGGTTTGTTGCTTACATTTTGGAGTTCATGTCCAAAACACAAGTCTTTGCCCAGATCAATGCCAGGAAGCTTTTCTTCAGTGTTTTTGCTAATAGTCTTACAGTTTCAGATTGTATGTGTAAGTCTTTAATCTACTTTGAGTTGAGTTTTTATAAACAGTAAAACAGTGGTCCAATTTTATCCTTCTGCCTGTAGATGGGCATTTTTCTAATGCTTTATTGAAGAAACTGTCCTTTCTTCATTGTATGTTCTTGATATATTTGTTAAAAGTCAATTGACTGTAAATATGTCAATTTATTTGTGGGCTCTATATTGTTTTTGTATGCCTATTTTAATGTCAATACCATGCTGTTTTGATTATTATACTTTTTTAGTAGATTTTAAGATTAGATAATGTGAAGCCTCCAGCTTTGTTCTTTCTGCTAAAAATTGATTTGCTATTTGTGGCATTTTATTGTTCCATAAGAAGTTTAGAATTTTTTTCTGTTTCCAGGAAGACTATCATTGGTATTTTGATAACAATTGCATTGAATCTGTAGGTTGCTTTTGGTAGTATGGACATTTTAACAATATTAAGTTTTCCAATCTATTGACACAGGATGTCTTTCCATTTATTTATGTCTTCTTCAATTTCTTACATTAATATTTTATATTTTTGGGCATGGTGGCTCACATCTATAATCTTAGCCACTCAGAAGGCTGCAGCAGGAAGAAGGTGAATTCAACGCCTGAAGCCACCTGGGCAAATTAGAGAGATCCTGTCTCAAATAAAAATAAAAAATGGCCTACAGAGGGGAGCACTTGCGAAGTATGTGTGAGGTCCTGGGTTCAACTCCCAAGCACCACAAAAAAAAAAAATATATATATATATATATGCATACACACACACACACACACACACACACACACACACACACTTTATAGTTTCAAAGTACAGACCTTTCTTCTCCCTTGTTAAATTTATTCATAGTACTTTTGATTAAATGGAATGTTTTTGTGATACTTTTTGGATGGCTCATTATTATTATGTAGAAAGCTTTCACTTCTTCACTATTGAGTGTGATATTAGCTGTGGGTTTATCATAAATTTCCTTTATTGTATTGACAAACATTTTTTTCTATACATAATTTGTTGAGAGTTTTTATCATGAAAAGCTGTTGAATTTTGCAACATTTTCTGCCTCAAACTCTTCTAATAAATTGAGGAAGAGAAGATACTTCCAAATTCCTTTTAGAGGCCAGAATTTCAATACACCAGAGCTGGAAAAGGACACTATTAGAAAAAAAGATAGTTGTAAGCCAATATCCACAATGAACTTAGAGGCCAAAAATTGCCAGCAAAACACAGAAAACCAAATTCAATAGCATGTTAAAAGGCTCAGCCATTATGATCATGAGGAAATTACCCCTTGAAAAATATTTTGTTTTCCTATTTCTAGTCATTCAGGTTATCAATTTATAATTCATCAGTGTAAGCAGATCCAGGCTTTGTGGGATCCAAAGCTTCAATGATTAAAAAAGGCAATATGGCATTATGAATACAAATTCTAGTGAGGAGTAAATATTTAGAATGAAGATGAAATTAAAACAAATGACAAATTTGAAAATCTAACAAAATCCCCTAGCTGCATTTTTGTGTGACTGTATCAAGGAATGAGATAACTTAGTCTTTTTTTTTCTATAATTGTTGATTAAATTTTTAGTTATAGATAGTTTATTAGGGGGTTTCTATGTCTTAATTCTGAATAATGCAGTAAAAATTTTTGGCATTTTCTATGGGATTTGAAAATTTTCTACCAATGTTCTTTCAAAATATTTCATATTTTGTTTTGAAGGAACTGATCTCAAATGCCTTTTGAATCTCCAAGATATATTTGCCCTGGTAGAGCTCCTACCCCTGCCTTACATGGTGTCTTTCAAATGAGGGGTTCTTGAAGCTCAGACCTCATTAACTTCATGAAAAAATGTACCCTTGTTAACCTGTGCTCACCCTCATTCTTTTTTGCCATGAATAACCAATTGTCAAAGGACTTTCCACACTGTCTTCATGATGGTCTCTGTCTCCATTCCACTAAAGTTTTGAAGACCTTATTTCCTTAGGCAGGAAGCACGGGAAAATTCTAAACTTTCCACGTAAAGTTTTTACTTCCTTCCTGTCATTTTGAAAAATAATTTCAGAGTAATCATTTCCTTTTTAGAAAACCCTCATTTTCTAAAGAAAATCTTCTATCAGTCCAAAATATTTTACGTGATTTTTAAAGGAATGCATGATATGGCCAAAATTTATCTTTCCAAGATCGAGACTTCATCTAAAGGAGGCTTGCTGGCATGCCATTAATTCCATCTTGAACCTTACGATTGTCCTTTATATTCAAGACATAAAATGCTCAGAATTTCTTGAGTGCGTTGACCTTATGGAAGGGAGAAGGCAGCATGCACAGTGATTGGAGACTTAAGGAGTAGCTCACAGACACATCCTCCCATTTTCCTCATTTAGTTCTTCCCATGGTCCTTATGATCACACTTTAAATTCTGTTTGTCTCCATCCACTAGATCACAACCTGCATGAAGTAAGAATTTTGTCCTCTGGGTGCACTGCTTTATCCCTACTGCCTATAAGAATGCCTGGCATGTAAAAATTTCCTGAAAAGTAGAATTATTGACCACCTTTTGTCTGGAAGACACTGAGCAAGTAATTACCTTCCACAAACCTAAATTTTCTCCTCTGTAAAGAAGCAACTATCATATAATGATTTCATAAAATTGTGAAGAGTTGGTTATGAAAATCACTTAAGCTCTTAGCAGAGTGCCTGGCACACAGTAATTACTCAATAAATATAATCTAGCATTTGATTGTAATTGGAACCTTCACTGGAGAGTGCCAAGGAAGCAGCAGCATGAGGTATCAGAAAGATCACAGGAGGCTGAATCCCAGTGGGATTTGACACTACCAATAACTCTCTCCAGGGTCTTTAGTACCTCTGACTCTTGATTGGATGTGTCTGCATAGTGGGAATAATGGGAATAGTTATGTCACAAAGTAATCATGGAGATTAAATGAGGTATTAACAAATAAATCTATGCACTCTTATAAAATACCCCAGTAAATATATATATTAGGGTAGAACTTTCCCACAGCCCCTCACAGGCAGCTGTTCTGCTCCTTGTATAGCATAGAGATACCATGGAGAATCCCGAATGAGCTGTGTTATAGAAGCAATATGTATTACGGTTTTCCTTGTAAACTCTAAAATGTTTTATGGCATAGCAGTAATGATTAACATTTCTAATTTTGGAGATAAAAAGAAATCTGAAGATAATTACTTGAGCTAATTTGAATGGACAGGAATTCAATTTCAAGTTTGTTTTATTTCTAGCCAACTCTGTTCCTAGTATAATCTAGTAAGATCTCTCTTCCTTTCTCATCTACTTGTTTTTAAGAAGTGAGTTTAGAACCTGTTTTCCTCTCTGGGAAGGGCACATGCTTGTGCCAGAAGGTTAGTGTAGCCAGTTTTGCCAGAGGTCTTAGTGCCTTTGTCATATAGCCAAGGCCAGATTAGAACTGGCAATGCACAATAGAAACTCTCCTTGTGATGCAGAAGGGGAAGAAAACATAATTAGCACAGAAGTCACTCTGAAGGAAGAAGGATGAAGTGTTGAAGCAATTCGGGTGAGCACTGCATGAGTTCCATATTTAGGCACCACAGTTAGTCTCCTGGAGGAGCCAAGAGTCATGACTGGACCCCAAGAAGTGCTACTGGGTACTGACCCTGGCCAAAACTTTTCTTCTTTGGAGATGGTGGTCGAGGGGTGATTGAACAATGACAGAGACAGAATCCTAGAGATGACAGTTAAAGCATTACATCCCTGCTATTAGAACAAGTTGAATTGTCCTGAGGTGATGAGTAAGTGGAAGAAGAGACCAACATTTACTAAGAGACATTCAGCATAATGGTCATAGGCATGAGCTTTGAAGGGGGGCAATGTAGAGCAAAGCCTGGCACCACCACATAAGAGCTATGCCATCTTGACCAAACTAACTTCTGAGCCTCAGTGTCTCCACCTAAAAAATGAGGACAATTAACACCTCATGGGGGTACTGGGAAGGTTAGATGATTTAATGATTAACTGCACTTAGAACATTGAGTCGCTATGCCAAGTCACCGTGCTAAGGTCTTGACCTGTTTCAGTCCTCACAATTGTGTAAGGCAGACTCTACTATCCTGATTGTAAGGATGGAGAGTTAAGGCTCCTAACTCAGATGCTAACCTAGTGTATTGTCCAAAGCCTCAAGAAGATGTCACTTTAGAGAGGAAGTGGGGATCCCCAAAGGGAAAAATGAATATTTAGAGCAAATTAATTTCTCTAATACCAATCCATTAAACTGCTGACTCTTAAGTTTTCCTTCTTGGATAGAACACAGAAGCTCATTTCCAGGAGACTTCCACTCCTCACTATTCTCCACCATCCACCATATAAAATGGCAGCAGGGGAACTATATAGGATCCACAAATAGCTCCTAGTACAGAGAGAAGCTTAATATCTTTGCATAAACATATCCTATTTTATGGAGAGACAAGAAGTCTGAACAAGCCCTACATCTTCTTTGGTCAAACATCATCTTGATTTAAAATCATCACTATCAGGAATTCCATGTGACATGTGTAGTTGCTGAGCCCTGCCTAGGTTTTAATTCTGAGGAGGAGATAAAGGATGTGCCTGTGTACTTTGAGTGACAGAACAGTAATAGACTGCTGTATTTTGACTTTTGCATTTACCATGCTTTTGATTTTCTTTCTTCTCTGCATCTTCTCCTGTGTAGTCTCATTAGCTCAGTAGGTCAACGTTGAGATACCTGTCTAGACAGTTAAAATGTAGAACAATGAGTCCACGACAAGAGCAAAGTATGATATTAATTGTGTATTACATTTTATAGGACTTTGGATCATTCATCCCCATGACAGTTGTAATAGGAATCCTGACTGCTATTATATTTCTTTCACAGCAAAGATTATAAAAAGCAAGAGGAATTGCAAATGCTTCTACCCCATTTTATCAGCACACAGAAAAGCCTTCTAGAATTCGCAATTACAATGAGTTCCAAAACACTCCTTCTTTATACTTTTGCTAATTTAATTCATTGTAACATACACTTATTGAGCATCTACCAGGTACTATGCCTGGTACTGGAGACAGATAACTGAATAAGTAGATACAGTGTTTGCCAATAGCAATAGGAAGTATAAGTACGTGCAGTAGATTTACATGTTTTAGGTATAACATGGATTCTTCTTTGGAAAGCAATTCAGACAGAGCTTGGTAAGTTTTGATGTAGTTTGATTATGTTCTCTGAAGTTCCATGTGCTTGGAGCTTTGTTCCCAGTGTCTAGGAGTGGTAGAACTTTTCAGGAGTGGTGGGTAGAGGTAGATAATTAGATCACTAGGAGTATCACTCTTGGAAGAGATTAATGCAGTTTTCATAGGACCCTGGTGCCATGGTTTGAATATGAAGTGTCCTCAAAAAGCTCATGTATTGAGTCTTTGTCCCTAATTTGTAGATCTAATTGTTCAGAGGTAATTGGATCCTAAGGGCTCTGACCTAATCAATGGATTAATCCATTAGTGGATTCATACTTATAGGTATTATTGGGAGGTGGGGCTGAGGTTTAGCTCAATTGGTAGAGTGCTGCTCTGTGCTCTCTGAGACCCTGGGTTCGATCCCCAGCACCACAAAAATTGGAGAAGGATCTGGCAACCCACTCTTGAAGCAATTCCAAAACAATTAGCCATTGGAAACTCCATGAATAGCAGAGAAGTATTGACACAATGCCAGGCATGACACAGTGTGAGGGAGTGGTTCATGCTATTGTACATGGGGTCACTATAAATTGGACCTGACTCCACAGCACCTAACAGCCACAGCAATTGAGAGGTGATAGGAAATATGGCATGGCTGGAGGAAGTATGTCACTGGGGGCATGCCTTTGAGGGGAATTATGTCCTTGGCCCCTTCTTGTCTTTCTGGTCCCTGGCCATCAGGAAGTGAGCAGCCAGACTTGTATTTCCACTGCTATGATATTCTACTTCACTTTAGGTCCAGAGAAATGGATCCATCTGACCAAAACCTCTGAAGGCATGAGCCAAAATAAATCTTTCCTTCTTTAAATTGTTTCTCTCAGGTATTTGTCACAGCACAAAAACCTCTAACCCACTTGATTAGGTTCCACGAGAGTGCGTTGTTATAAAAAGTGTGAGCCTGGCCTTTAAGTCCCTCTGGTTTCCTGTCTTGACTTATGATTTCTCTCTGGAACACACTTCTGCTATATGCCATTTGCCATGTTGTGACAGTCGAGAAGGCCCTCAACAGAGGCCAGACAGTTGGGCCCACATGATTTGGACTTTCAGCCACCAATCCTATGAGCTAAAGAAATCTCTTTGTCTTATAAAGCATTCAGCCTTGGGAACGTTGTTATAGCAACAAGAAACAGACAACAAGGTTCCAAGTCAACTTTAGCACAAACTTTTTGTGTGACTTTGGACATGTCTGTTCTCTCCTGTTAGCTTTGGTTTCCTCAACTATCAGTGGAGCTTGCTTAAACTAGAATATTTTGTACTTTTGTCATTCTTCATGTGTTTTAGAATCTCAAATTTTCTGATGGAACAGTATCTGCTGCTAAGGATGAAACTAGGACCATGGTCTGGGTTCAAAGAGTCTGAAGCATGACACCTCCTCCATTCTTGAAGCAGCACACACACTGGAGTTGTTCCATTGTGCACAGGGGAAAGAGCATTCTTTATGTTAGCACCATTTCATGAGATACTCTATAAAGAGATTCTCACCCATAAACTTTATGTAAAACATGTTTACCACATTCCTTGAAAACTTACTCAGGGAAGAAAAAAACAAACCAATTGTAACATAAGAGTAACTTAAGAAACCATTTCTCCCCTCTTGATGGATTGTTTCCCCAGTACATTAGGACCTTGTGGCCAATTTTAGAAAGACTGAAATGCTAAATTTTTTTTATTATGCATCAAGTGAATGATTATAATGAATTAGTCTGTTTCTCAATGGTTTTAGAAAATCATATTAAATACTGTTGACTGCTCATGAGAGATGACTGGATTCTATAGATGAGAGATTACTAACCCTAAGTACAGAATTTAGAGCTGATTATTAAGAGCCTATAGATAATACTTACATATCTGATTACATTCTATGGAGGTTAAAGTTATAAGATAATTTTAGTGGTTTTATGACTAGAGTCGGGCCGATTTGATAGCACCTAACAACAACAATATTCACAAAGGTATGTCCCTGAGTCTTATCCCAGGGGCTCATGTGGAGACATATTCTTCCTACTCACTAAAAAAACCATATTCCTATAGCTCCCTGTGTAATTAGTATTATAAAAGGAGATTATCTAGAGAAGTAAAGGTTGTGGTGGCTGAGAAATCTGACAGGTTTGGGAATAAATGCCAGTTGAACCACTTAGAAACTAAGTGACTGTGGTAAGTCATTTAACGTCTGTGAATCAATTTTCTTACTTGCAAGGTGAGGACCTACCTCATTGGGGAGGGTTAAGTAAATGTTTGCAAGGGTATAAAACCAGACATACAAATAAATGATTTGCAGAGTGAAATTTACAAATGAATAGTGCAAGTTCTATTTATATCTTCAGAAGTAGATAATAAATATTCTTTTCTTTGTTGAGAATTTGGAACAGTTGCAGGCATTGGCTCCTGAAGTTTCCCTGCCAAGATTCACTGTTATTGGAAGTGGTTTCTAATCCTGTTTTCTTCCTTTGGAGAGCAAAACATGGGGCACAATCCCATAACCTTTTACCCTAGACCTTGGGCTGAAGGTAAACATCTGCTCTCCAGTGGTTTCTTCGCCATCTTGTACTTCATATTTTCACCCATATTGTATGATCCAGCCCCTACTAGGATCTTAAACTGCTCTATAAAATGTAAAGCATATCTCCTCCAAGCATAGTACATGCCTGGTGGTGATAAGCAGGCATTTGTTATCAGACCCTGAGGTACATCCAGAAACTGAAAGTCACTAGAAACTATAGCAATTTGACAGAGTTATTTTGTTTCTATCGAACGTAGTAATACAAATTTTGAGTTTGTACTTTGATATCTTTTAAATTTAATTTTTCTACTAATTCATTTTATTAAATTTTACAAAAGCATTGGACTATGATAGGCTGGAAATTAATTCTAAAAGTCTGATCCTTTAGACAACAATAAAGCCTTTGCTGTAAAACAACAGACTTGTTATTTGTTATTCAAGTTTTCCATTATCTAACTTCCCATATTATTTCTTTTCCTGTTGAAAATATTATTGTGTGGACCTTGACTTTAAATTAGATGAATTTTTGTAATACTTCATGTTGACATTTCAACAAAAATAGGGGGAGCCCATTAATGCTTTGCCTGCAGCCTTACCACTGTGGCATCTGATCCGGTCATACCTCAGAAGCTAAGCAGAGTCGGGCCTGATTAGTACTTGGATGGCAGACCACCTGGGAACACCAGGTGTTGTGGGCTTGGGAGAAGGATCTGGCAACCCACTCCCAAAAAACTATCAACCATTGAAAACCTTATGAATAGCCGAGAAGCCGTAACAATACTGTTTCACTTGTTGTATGTAGGGTTGCTATGAGTCAGATACTGACTGAACGGCACTCAACAACAACAGCAACGCTTTAGCCCTGAGTGCTAGCACTGAGCTGAGTATCCTGGGGAATGCTAGCCTTGGTAAGGACGTGGAGGAAATGCTTCAGTTGTAGGGGAGATAAGATAGGCCCACCATTAACCATCATAGGAAGCTGAGGGTGGTAAATGCCAAAAATCAGGTATGGGTAGTTATAGAAGAGATCAGATATGAGAGATCTTAGTTCCAGTTCAAATACAGTGATTAATGAAATGATAACAAAAATAGGATGAGCTTTGCCAGAGGCAAAAGTCAGGGGAAGGGCTTCAGTCTCTCCTAAAAATCTATGTATGAATGGATGATCTATGTCACTAGCTGGTTATGCCTCACTTTAGAATGGTAGAATTTGGAATCTAAGGAATCATTTGGTTTAAAGTTCATATTTCACAGAGTGGGAAACAAGATCCAGCCTAGGGAGATGTTTTGACCAAGGTCAAACCAAAAAATTCATGTGAAGGCAATGAGCAGGTAGAAAGTATGCTGTGTCTCCCTTTTCATTATCTGTTGTTGTTAGATGTCCTCAAGTTGGGTCCAATTCATAGTGACCCTGTGTACAGCTGAATGAAATACCCCCCAACACTGTGCCATGCCTGGCACTATGTCAGCATTTCTTTGCTATTCATAGGGCTTTTGATGGCAGATTGTTTTGGGAGTGGGCTGCCAGGTCCTTCTCCCATTTTTGCAGTGCCGGGGATGGAACCTAGGGCTTCAGAGAGTATAGAGCAGTACTCTACCAACTCAGCTAAACTCTAGCCCTACCATTATCTAGTCTGTGCTTACTGGGCTGGACAATTTTATTTATTTATTTATTTAAAGGAAGGTGTAAATATGAGGACATTACAGGATATTTGAGGGGCATCATGAAGTAGAACAAAGAACGAGGAAGTGAGTTCAAAATATCATCCACTAAGTTTTGACCTTAGATGAATTAATAAACCAGGGTAAAACAGTTTTCTCATGTCTGGAATGGGTGATATAACTAGTGCTATTAAGGGAATTTTTTAAATTATTATTTAAAGACACAGCATAGCATCCAGAATGACTTCAATCCTAAATAAACTCTATGTTCTTTACCAGGTTTATCAACCAAGTTAGCAGGACAGTCAGGTACAAGAAGCATTCCTGTTTCCACATTCCCAATTCTGTGTTCTCTCTGAAGTGCCACACTACCTCTCCAGCCACCTTTCTGTTGGCAGAATTATAGGAGCACAGTCTGAAGTGTGGTAATAATCACAGCCAAGGCAGGAATTTGGGGGCAGGAATACCTCACCCCCAACAACTAGCTTATTTCTTACAGAAAAAAAGGTTTAAGCTCCCCCTCCTTTGTCACCAGTAAACAAAGGTAGGACTTGTTTCAGCAAGAAAAAATATTTCATCTGGTCAACCAAATGTCAATAGGTCAAATCACTCATTAAGGTATAAGTAAATCTTCTCTTAAGGCAAGAGAGTTGACAGATCAAACTGGTATCTGGAAATTTAAGGTGGACATTCAACAACCCTGAAAGTATTACATGAGCTTCATCATTCACTTTGGTCCTGATAGTAATACTTGTCTGGGGAAAATTGGCTTGCCACCTCTGAGTACAATATGTAGATTTTTTCAGAGGTGTTTATAGCAGGAATGGCCTTACAAAAGCCCCAAATCCTCAAAATACCCATGATGAAGAGAATACCCAGTTCACCATGACATGCAGGAAGCTCATATCACCCCTTTTTAGTCTCCATTCCAAGCCAGGGGCAGAGTAGGAGGAAGGTGAGCCTGATATTTTCATTGGCACATGCTCCACATACCATCCACCCCTGCTAACCTCTCACGCAGCACCGACTTTAGGTTCTTTTCACAGAGCCACCTGGCCTTTAGGAATGTGCAGTGATTAAGAGCCACAGCTGGGGATGTTGTTGGGTTGTTCATGAGGCTGTTTAATGTTCAGAGTTATCCTTTGAACCTCACATTGAACCCTTGAGGGTGAAACCTTGAGAAGTTTTGTTTATATGGCTGCTTCCTCTTATTCTCTTTGCAATTGTTGGCAACACCATCTATTACCCTGGGAAGCCATTGCTACTCATGTAGGATATCCTGTTATGTGCCCAAAGGCTGTCCTTATAATTTAGCACTAGCCACAAATAGAAGTGGAAGGAAATGCATATATATTGGGAGCTTACTTATCATCAGACCTTCAACACATTATCTCATTTAGTCTTCACAATTCCACAAGGTAGAGATTTTTATTTTGCTTCTAAAGCAATTAAAATATAAGCCATTGATGATATTTTCTCAAGGTCACACAGCTAATAAATTATTGAGCCAGGAATAGAATCCAGTTTCTAACTCCAAAGTTGTTCTTTCTGTTCCATTATGCTTTACCCTAAGAGAAAAATTCTTTCTGGGTAGCAGCAAGCACAGACAAATTGATCTTTTTATTTATTCATATATATTTGTATGCATGTAAATAAACATTTAAATGTATTTGTACTGAAAGAACAGAGATCCTCAGGAAGTGCAGACATTATTCAGGAGGTAAGATAAAGATGAGGTTTGGGCAGAAGGGTCAGCAAATGTAAAGACTTGGGGATAGTTCAGAACTTTGTATGTTGGAGACAATTGTTTACCAATACATCCATGCCCCGGATGCAGAGGAGACATAGATCTCACTTCCACAATGCCTCTCTTTTGGCAGTTTATACTTTCATGAAAGAAAAGAAATAAAGAAAAATGATTATCAGAGAACAGATTAGCATGTAACAGTTAAAACTAACTATCCACGAGATTTGTTGCTATTGTCAGGTGCCATCGAATCAGGTCTCACTCATAGTGACCCCATGTAAAACAGATGACATACTATCTGATACTGTGCCACATCCAGCACTATGTCTGACAGTGTTTTTCTGCTAGTCATAGGGTTTTTGATGGTTGATTCTTTGGGGAGTAGGCTGCCAGGTCCTTCTCCCAAGACTATAGCATCTGGTGTTCCCAGGAGGTCTCCCATCCAAGTGCCTACCGGGCCAGACCCTGCTTAACTTTCAAGAACTGATGGGATCAGATGCCACAGCATATCCACATCCAAGAGCTAGAGGATGTCAATTCATAGAGTTCTGGGAGGGGTGTAGAACCCAGGAAGGACCCAGAATGGCTCTCACAAGTAAAGAATTTTGAGAGTTGAACAGAGATCCACCCAGTAGGAAAGCCAAGAAAAGTACATTCCAAACAAAGAACATGCATTCTTAGAGGCTCTAAGGAATGCTTTTTTCCTTTTATTTTCTTTTTTAGTGAGATTAACAATTAAATCATTAGTCATCTTTTCTATATTTATTTGAATTTTTTTTTTTTGCTGGCCCACAAGAGGATACAAGATAGCAACAGGGTATTCTTATTAGAAATTATGGTTCTCATCCATTGAATGTTCCTAGTTGACTGGAAGCAGGTACAAAAAGCTTAAAGAAAATAAAATTTTAAAGGAAATAGTTCCTCTGGCAACATACCACTGGACTTATGAGAGTCTAGGCTCAATATTTGCTTGTTTTTTACTTTTATCTTCTCCAAACCTAGCTTAGGGGCTGGCTCCTAATAAGTGTTCATAATATTTTTTGAACAAATAAAAAAAATTAAAAGGTGTTTTAACCTTGTTCAAGTTCAGTTTTCTCATCTGGAAAATTTGGGATAATATTATACAGTAAAGTATCTATCTAGAGTTGTTCTAAATTTGAATCCTGCTGTATTATGTACCACATTTCCCTTTGAGTAAACTGCACTTAACTTCTACATGAAGTTGGACCCTTATCTGGGACATGGAGCTCTTCTCAGAGAGAATGAAGATGAAAGAAGACATAAAAATCACTTAGAATAGGGTTAGTACACACAAAGTTTATAGCAAATATTAGGTAAAATTATGACAATTATTAAAAGATAATTTCCAAAAAGAGCAAAAAAAAAAAAAAAAAAAACCTCATGTGAATGTAATAATGAATACATGTGAATGATTTTAGTTAACTTATTAATGAGAGGACAATAGTGTTTTATGACCAGCTCAAATAAATTCCAAAGAACAGACATATTTTTTAGAGAAAGAATATAAAAATGAATGTGCAAATGGATGAAAAATTAGCCTCTTCTACAGTAATGGAAGAAAAATCTTCACTAGTCAGAACTGACAAAATTTCTATGACAATATCCAAAAATCACTTTACATTACTCACAATTACCCACTATTTACAGAGTTGTAAAATATCTCACATAAAAAAAGAAGAAGATAGCTCAGAATAGTGTGTTATGGATATTGTATGATTGTCCATTGACATAGAATTTTTTCTCTACTTTGTCATTATTATTACATACTGATACCTACGACTATTAATATAGCAGTTAGATGAGATGATGTAATACGTTATATAAAGAGAAAGACATGTCATTTTTGTACTTTTGATACTGGTTCCTTTTGTTATTTTCATATCATTGTTCCTTTTGTAGTATGTTGTTGTTGTTGTTAGGTGCCGTCGAGTCGGTGTCCGACTCATAGCAACCCTCATAGGGTTTTCAATGGCTGGCTGTTTCGGGATTGCCTTGAGAGTGGATTGCCAGGTCCTTCTCCCATTTTTGCGGTGCTGGGAATCGAACTTGGGACCTCAGAGATTGCAGCGCAGCACTCTACCAACTGAGCTAAATCCCAGCCCTTTTGTAGTATAGGTTTAGAAATTATTTCAATGTTAAAAATCACATAGATTTATTGCTTCTTTTGATAATAATATTACATTCTCAGTATAAAAAGTTAGTAAATATTGAAAGGTATAAAAAGGAAAGTGAAATCATCAATAATACACCATATAAAGGTACTTTTAATTAATCCCCTCTTATATATGTGCATTTCTAAAGCCATATCACCCTGTTGTCTGATCTCAGCAGATTTTGGAAGCTAAGTAGCATCAGGCCTGGTTAATACTTGGACAAGAGACTGCCTGGAAACCCCAAGTGTTGTAGGCTTGTGAGAAGTCCACTCCCAAAACAATCAGCCATTGAAAAACCTATGAATACCAGAGAATTACTGACATAGTGCTGGCATTACACAGCGT
Organism: Pedetes capensis; assembly: GCA_007922755.1. NCBI lineage: Eukaryota > Metazoa > Chordata > Mammalia > Rodentia > Pedetidae > Pedetes > Pedetes capensis. The sequence goes on from VMDO01013565.1 coordinate 41,263, forward strand.
CAGGTAGTGTTTCATTCTGTGGTACATAGGTTCACTGTGAATCAGACCTGACACAATGGCCCCTAACAACAACAATATATGTATGTTTAGGGTTACTGTACACAGTCTGCCTTGAATCAAATTTTTTTTGTACTTTACTGTTTATCATGGTCATTTTTCATGATAACAAATATTATTATCTTCTTTTTAATAAATAAAACTACTTGAAGTATTTTAGCAATGATTTCTCTAAAGTTTCTAAACCAGTGGTAGTCTTGACCATCCAATATTTTTTCCTATATGTAACATCAGACATACAAATAAGAATTTACATTTCATCAGAGACTTTATGAGACTGAGTAAACTCCATTCCCTTTTTCTAACTCTAAATTTCCTCAAGAGGCAAAGGAGATCTCACTACACCGATAGCATGAAACAAGCTTCCAAGATGTGGATTTAATAAAAGTTCACACATACGAGATGCCATTGTTGGCATTACGAAAGCTGAGAAATCTCCAATTGCCTGATGTCCCCTCAGCCATCGGCAGAGATGCTTTTTCTCTGAAAATCCGAGAGGAGCTATTAAGTGAAAAGAGGGGAGGTGGATAAACAACAAGGGACAAAATGTGAAGCTAATCACATTGAGTCTTAATGGGAATTGTCTCCAAGTACATTGGTGTCCTCTGCACTGTGTATCTGTCTACTTCTTCCACACCTTTCACCTGCTACCTTCAAAAGTCCTGAAGGAAGGGGACTCTATCCTGCTCATCTTTGTATTTCTTGTGTCAAAGTGACTGGCACTTAGTTCACAATATTACTTGTATCGCTGAGTGAATGACTGAATGACTATAGTGAAAGAGATGTATGCCCTCATAAGCCTCACCAAAAGCTTAATTGGAGGAGCTTCCCTCCTCTACCTGCAAAGATACCACCAACAACCACATCTCTCACATTAGGGCGAATCGTTTTAAAAAACCCTCAACTTGAACTCTTTCATCTTACGTACTAACTGACATTTCCTCTGTCATTCAGTGATGGAGTCTGATGGTTTTGAAGACCACAGCCTTTTCTATTAATGCTCTCTCTTCTTCATGGATTCTAGTTGTCCAGATTCTTTTTTCTTCTGTCTTTGACTACACATAGTCCCACAAGACATGTCCAGTGTCCCTATTTTCTGTCCATTCTTTATCAGGGGCAATGACAATCTTTCGAAAACTTAAATCTGACCATGTTGATTCCTTGTTTGGTAGTTTATGAGTAGCCCCTTTTGCCCATAGTTTTTGAACCCTGCAGTTCTCAAATTTGCACCAGGAGCATCCGGACTGCGCATTAAAATGTAAATTGCTGGGATACAATCTCATAGTTTCTGGTTAATAGGTCTATAGTAGTGCCTGATAATTTGCATTTCTCACAAATTCTCAGGTCACATTGATTCTTTGAGAACCACTGCCAGTGTTGTTTTCTCATTCTATCGGCAGGTAGTGTTTCAAATAAATTATTTTAATTTTCAATGCTGGGGCAGGGAAACAAGGAAAGAAGAAATGGGATATATGTTTTGGCACAAAACTTTGAATGTGAATTCAATTTTACTCCAGTTCCAGTGTGGTTGAAAAACTACTGCTCCACAATACTGCATTTTCACATCCATTTCAGTGCTTCACCTGAGCTTTCAACAAAGTGTATGCTCCACAGTAGCCCAACACGACAGTTATTGTTTACATAAGTTGTTACATGAGTGAACTGAGTCAAGACATAAGTGGAAGAGACTTGTCTAGACTTCAAGTCCCTCTGGCCCTAGACTGTTTCTCCCTCCCAAAGTGGAACCAACTAAAACACTCTTTTCACTGCAACCCTCAACTAAAGCTTTTCAGTTTACAGCAAACTTTTCCCCTGTCTCCTTCAAATTTGCCCATCTTCTCCCACCCTCCATCTCAATTTCCATTTTCCTGACTTCAGGCCCTGCCACGTGATGAGGGCAAAATGTTTTCTCTACCAATTAGTGCAGCGGAAACCTCGGATGTTTGATACTGCAGCAGACAATGCTTTATTATGCTTTCTTGATTTGAACAGAGAAATCGCTATTCCTGCAGGCAACCAAAGTGTACTGTAAAAGATAGAGTTACTGAGTTATGGCCCTGAAACAGAGACCACAAGGGAGCGAGACTCCATTGAGAAAATGTATCGGCGAGTGTGGGTAACGAGGAATGCTAGAGAAAAGAGGTTAAGATCAGCATCAATAGACATATGTGTTTTATGAGTAAGAATAAGAGTATTCATGCACCCAAAGTGCTTCAGAATGTGCCCTTAAGAATTGCTTTCAGGGCCCTCCCTGGAATAATATGCCATTTTCCATGCAGGAAATGTTGAATCAGAGTTTCCTCAAGCCCCTGCTCACTGATGGGAGGTTATGTCTTTCTTGTCTAAGATTCTGAAAACCTGTTTTGTAGCATTCCTTCAGCAAAGAAACCTAAACTCAAAGGTTAACATTATCTCAGGATCCCCATGTCCCAAATATACAGGCAATCATCAATTATAAAATAAATAAATACATCAAGTTTTCAGATTGGAGGAAGGGAATTTGAAGAGATAATCCAGCAAAAATGAAAGAGAAGAGCATTCCAGCTGAAGGGGTCAGATGATGTGTTGGTCTCAAGGTAAAAGGCAAGATGACTTTTGGAACATCTCCTGCGTGAACCAAGTGATGGAAAAAAAGGTTGGAGAGAGAAAGGTCCATTCAAAGAGCCAGTTTAAATCCCATCCAATCAGAAATCAGGTTGATTTGACAGTCCCTCAGTACTTCTTGGGGTTCTCCCTTATCCATGTCCACTAAGTTACATTCCTTCCTAGGCTCAGCTTCAACTTTGGTAAAATACTCACCATACTTCACCTCCTTGGTTTTAAAAAAAAAAACTATCTGCAATCCAGCCTGATTTCTACCAGTGAAATCAAATTGCAAATTATTATTATTATTATTATTATTATTATTATTTTATTTATTTATTTATTTTGCGATATTGGGGGTTGAACCCAGGGCCTCGTGCTTGCATGCTTTGCAAGTCCTTGACCATTGAGCTGCATGTCCAACCCATTTTTTTCCTTTTTTGAGACAAGGTCTCACTAAATTACACAGACAACCTCTGGTCTCTAACTTGCAATCCTCCTGCCTCTGCCTCCCTAGCCGCTAGGATTACAGGTATATACCACCACGCCCGACCAAATCACAAACTTTTGAAGCTAAGTGTGGGACATTATGGTCCAACTTACATGCTAGGTTTCAGCTGGACTTGTCTACATAATTTTGTTACTCTGATTTTATCACTGAGAATGTTAACAATCTCCTATGCCTATGTCACCCTAGAACTCAACACAAGAGTTAGGCAGGCTTTAAAGCAAGGAGCAACAGAATGGACCCTTTTCTAAGAAGCTGTGAGATGGTGCACTTTCCAGACGTCAGTGAAATGGAGGAGGAGGACATTATGCCAAATGAAGGTCCTTGGGGGGAGCCTCTTTTTAAAATGTGGCCAAAACCAACAGCTAAACCTCACAATTTTGGTCATATTCTGCTTTGCCAACCACTGAAAAAGTCTGCCTGCCTTCTGGCCAGAGAGGACAAGATGTTGTTGTTGTTGTTAGGTGCTATGGAGTCATGTCCAACTCACGGTGACCCTCATAGGGTTGTCAAAATAGCTGTTTTTTTTGGTATTGTTACTGAGTGGATTGCCACGTCCTTCTCCCATTTTTGCGATTCTGAGAATCGAACTCAGAGCCTCAAAGACTGCAGAGCGGTGCTCTACCAACTGAGGTAAATCCCAGCCCAGGACAAGATATTAGTGATAAAGAAATTCACAATTCTTTGCTTTCATAGTCTATGGTCTTTTACCTAACCCTCACCCTTTAAATGTGAATGTCTCCGTCACACCAAACACTCTGCTATGTTCAGTGTAATGGGCTCTCTGATCTCCAGCAGGCATGATTTTGAGAATTCCTGTACCAGGAGCTGGTAACACAGGAAGACAGACTTCTTCTTGCCCTCAAAGAGGTTACTATTTGAAAGAAATTCAACAGAAAGCTGTAGAAGTTCCAAAAAGCAATGCTTCGTCAGTGTCATTTGATGGGATAGAGCTTTCCTTTGACCATTTTAATTTATCTCTTTTTAAGCTGTCTTGGCAAATGCAAATTTTCCAAGTTGTCTTTCCATGAAAAAATGTGCTGTGGGCATAGGAGGTAGTTTTTATTATCTTGGTTTAGTTTCTATTTATATTAAAGTAAATGATGAGCTTATAATATTTTAAATTTGGAAAGTTTTGGGGGGTGAGATCTAATTAGCTAAATCCTTCAACCTCTGTCTCTCCTTAAATAGGGCAAACTTGCCCATCGTGAAAGCAATTTCAGTTGTCAAAACATTAGCCTTCTTCATGCTTTTTTGGATCCTGACAACCATCAACTTGGCAAGTGAGCCCCTACCTGGCTAGCAGGAAGTTATATTTAGTACTATGTGAAGCTTTATTTTCCAGTTTCAGACATACTCAACCCTTGTTGCTGAGTTCCAACACTCACACTTCCAAGTAAAGAGAGTTTCTGGAATTCTCTTATGCCTGGTAGATGCTTTCACAAAGGTACTCACCAGATCCAGAAAAACCTGACACCAGCTGGGCCTCCCCACTGCTAGGAGACAATCTCTTCTTGTTTGGCCAAATTAAACAAGTACATTTTTTGTCATTCCTTTGCTAGTCTGCCAGTCCAACCAATGCCTCAAGGAGAGCTTTCTGGTATTTAAAGGCATATAACAAAAAGAAGACACAAAAAGAAAGTAAAGAAAGAGGGAAATGGGGAGATGAGAGAGAGCAAGAAGAAGGAAGAGGAGGAGAAGAAATAAGTCTAACGTGAGCCTCATCCAGTGTCCACTCAATTGTTCCACTGCAACATGAAAAACGGTATTTAAAAATCTGAGGTATACCCAGCATTCAATCATAATCCTGAAATGGTCAGCCATTGAAAACCCTATGAGGGTCACTATGAGTCGGTATCCGACTCGATGGCACCTAACAACAACAACAACAACAACATAAAAAACCAAAATTTGTCTACATGTTTTCTTTCCTTGTAAATTTGCTCTGTTCCTAGATACTATTGACTTGTAGTACAATGAAGTCTAAAATACCAGTGTTTGCTGTCTAGTCCCAGCTCCTTCTCCTCCTGTCCTAATCCCTTCTTTTCTTCATACCTGTGCAAACTTTGAGAGATTACTCAACATTTCTGCTCTTCAGCCTCCTCATGTGTAATATAAAGAGAGTAAATTATCAACTGCACCCTTCTCAAAGGGCTGTTGTGAGGAATGAGTGAAATTAGGAGTAACTTTTCCAATTATTGTTGTTGTTAGGTGCTGTCAAGTTGGTGTCTGACTCAGAGTGAACCTAGGTAAAACAGACGAAACACTACTGTCAGTGCTTCTATTCATAGGGTTTTCAGTAGCTGATTGCTTTTTGGGAATGGGTTGTCACGTTCTTCTCCCATGCCTGTAGCACCTGGTGTTCCCAGGTGGTCTCCTATCCAAGTACTAACCAGGTCCGACTCTGCTTAGCTTCCAAGATCTGAAGGATTAGATATCACAGTGGTATGGCTACAGGCACTTTTCCAATAGATTGTATTTTAATAGAAAGCTAGAGTACTAGGTACTCAGTAAATGCTGGATTATTGAATAAATAAATGGATAAATGAATAAGAGCAATATATAAAGGAAAATATTTTGTCTACTGTAAAGTAGGACCCAGTAGTAGTGCTTATTTGGAGAAAGTTGAGCTGTGGGTTTTGTCAAAACCTTTTATGTTCATAGTGATTTTCCATGAAGAGGGTTCTTGGCAAAGCATTTCTCAGGACTGGACTTCTTAGAATACATTTTAGCTAACTGTGACAGTATAACACACTCTTCAGTAGGACTTTGCTTATTGCTCCAAAATTGTAAGAAGATACCAAAGCTGAAAGTAAGAAATCTTTAGAATGTAAACTTCTATACAGAGTCACAAATAATGAAAGAAACCTCCCCTGGGCATTTATTAAGAGGCTTTTAAGCAGGCCTACTATTTCTCATCATCAGCTCTGTCTTCTACTCATCTCCTACATCAATCAGTGTAAAAAGAATTCTCAGTGAAGAGTACAAGGAGGAGAACACTTGACAGTCATGAGTTGTTGGACTAGCAGAATGTACTGTAAAGATTTTCTACACTTTTATGAGGCTAAGAGAAGGGAGTTGCTCCAAAGGAATCACACACAGATATTAGATGTGTGCTTAGGCAACCTGCTTTACACTAGAGTCTACCTGTGCAGGTAGAAAGGAAATGGTAAATGACAGAGGGAAACAGAAAGCAATGTGAATCCCCACTGTTTAATGAGACAAAGTGTGTGAATTCTCACAGGTCGAACAAGAACTAAGCAGGTAGGTTTGTTTAAATATATAGGCCCACATAGGATGGTGGGTGGGGGCCAGAGAATCATGGCATCAGATGTTGTAAGAAGTTTGGCCAATAAGGGAGGTGGAAGAATCAAAGAGAGTAACTTGCGTCTCACCTCGGGCCCCTGTGGAAGGTCCTACAATGCCTGAAAAAGTGCTCACAAAGGCCCCAGGGAGAGAGCATCCAGATTCTCTCTGGAATGAAGCTATGAAGACCAGTGGCTGCTGCTGCATAGGCAGACCTCAATGAAGGAGGAACATGTTAGTCCTTCCTCTTACTCACCTCCACGTCCCAGTGCAGGAGATGATGCTGGGACTTTAAATGGACTTTAATCACCACAAGTGAGAATAGAAAGCTATTCTGTTCCTATGACAATGATCAGGGTTATAAACGAGCAACATCTATGAGCTGGGTTGCCTTAGGGCAGAAGGAGCTACCTATCCCTGCTCCTTGGTAAATAGATGATGTAGAATAAAGCTGTGGGCTGTTGCCTGCATTAAATGACTTGGATATCTCAAGTGGTCATGATAGTAAATCCTTCACTTGACTCCCATCTTAATCTAGAACCCACTATTCAGTCACTCTGCCTAGATGTCAAGATGAAAAGATCTCAGCTCTTATATAACCCCATTGCTTGTTTCTCCATAACATGCCCATTAAATGTTAGTCCATTACCAAGGATAATACCACCCAAGAGTTATCAGGATGCCTGAGCAAATCCATCCTACATCTTAATTCAACCACTAGGAATCATCTTTATCTTTCAGTGAAAGTTGTCCTCCTCATTCTTCTCACCCTTGCATTCTCATTTTGAACTCTCACTATCACCAGGCTACATTTAATAACAGCATATATTGCCAGTGGTCCAACTTAAATGAAGAAATCTAGAGTTATCTGTGCAGAAGTTGTAAAATTGGAAATCCTCAAATTTACGGCCATTTTATCATTTGATAGGCACCTTCCAGTAGGATGTTAAAATGTTTCCTTGGTTCAAATAGCATTAACTTTCAAGCTATTAGGCTATACCAAATTATCAGAGTGTGGTATTTTGAATTAAAAGTTGGTAAATTTTCTGTGTAAACAATCAGAGAGTACATACTTGTATTTTTTAGTTTATGTGTTTTCTGTTGCACCTACTAGTCTTCCATGTTAGTGCAGTAACATCCACAAACAATACATAAATAAGTGAACTAGTGTAGCTCAGGCCTGCAGCCTTAGCACTGTGGGAATATATCCTGTAGGATTTTAGGAGCTAAGCAGGATCAGGCCTGGTTAGTACTTGGACACGAGACCACCTGTGAACACCAGGTGCGGTAGCCTTGGGAGAAGGACCCCGCAACCCACTCCCAAAAAAAATCCACCATTGAAAACCCTGTGAGTAGCAAAGAAGCACAATAATAGTGTTTTGTCTGTTGTATGTAGGGTCTCTATGAGTTGTACCCAGACTGGACGGCACCTAACAATAAGTATAGCTCAACTCTAAGAAAACTTTTAAAAAGCAGGTGGTAGGTTGAATTTGACATGTAGGTTATCGTTCGCTGATCCCTGTACTAGAGAATCTGCTAGCTGAAATGTTTTAAGTTTTTTTAATTGAGTTTTCATCACTAATACTAAAAAATGTCATACTTGTTATAATAATATTTTTGATACAAAAAAGCATAAAGAAAATTAAGCATCATCCTCACATAATCACTATTAAATCAGCACATTTTCTTTTAGCTTTTAGTAAGTTCTTTTATATGCTGTGAGTTCACTGTTTAAATAATTTTATATCCTCCTTTTATCCTTAACATGGCATTGTAAGCCTTCAATGTTATTTTAAGCTCTTTATTGGAATTGTTTTTAATAGCTGTATGATATTTCATTGAATAAATGTTCCAGAGTTAAAGTTACATAACAATCACTCTTCCTCTGTTAACTATTTAGATTATTTTCCAGTCTTTCTTATCAGAAAAAACAGTACAGCAGGGCAGCACATTCATATACTTTCTTCTATATTGTAACTTACTTCCATAGTTGTTGTTGTTAGGTGCTGTCTAGTCGAGTCCTACTCATAGTGACCCTCACAGGGTTTTCAATGGCTGACTGTTTCAGGATTGCCTTGGGAGTGAGTTGCCATGTCCTTCTCCCATTTTGCAGTGCTGGGAATCAAACTCGGGACCTCAGAGACTGCAGAGCAGCGCTCTACCAACTGAGCTAAATCCCAGCCCTTACTTCCATAAGTCAGCCTTAAATAAATGGAATTACATGGTAGTGGCTTTCTGTTTGTTTGCTTTGTTTTGCAGTACAAAGGGGTGAGCCCAAGGCCTCACACATGCTAGGCAAGTGCTCTTTCACTGAGTTATACCCTAAGCCCCTTTCATTTATTTATTTTTTGAAACAAGATCTCATTAAGTTGCACAGGCTGCCTCTGGATTGAAACTTGTGATCTTGCCTCAACTTCCCCAGTCACTGGGATTATAGGTGTGTGCCATCATGCCTGGTTTGTGTGTCATTTTCTTTAAACCTCATAGTGACATTAAAAGGCTACTATCTGAGTCAGTTTTTAAGGTGGGGTTTAGATCATTTGGGAGAGTGCCACTTTGGCTCTCTGAGGCCCAGGGTTCGTTTCCTAGTACCGCAAAAGTGGGAGAAGGACATAGCAACCCACCTCTCAGAACAATCAGCCATTAAAAACCCTATGAAGGTTGCTATGAGTCAGAACTGACTTGAAGGTACCAAATAACAACATCTGAGCCTTTTAACACAGGCTGATATCGCATATGCTCTAAGTGGCAAGTAAAGTTCAAAGGGTAACTTTAGTTTAAATTTTCCCTGCACATATCTTGGTTTACTTCCTAATGTCATTGTCTTGCAGTTATTAAGAAATTGTTGTTGTTGTTAGGTGTTGTTGAGTTGGGTCTGACTTATCTCGGCCCTGTGTACGACAGAAGGGAATACTCTCTGACACTGTGCTATGCCCAGCACTGTCCATGCTGCTCTGCTATTCATAGGGTTTTCAATGATTGTTTCAGGATTGTTTCAAGAGCGGGTTGCCAGCTCCTTCTTCCATTTTTGTGGGGCTGGAATTGAACTCCGGGCCTCAGAGTGTGCAGAGTAGCACACTACCAACTGAGCTAAATAACAATTAAGCACTTAGGTCCTGGGAATTGCACAAAATATTTTACATATATCATCTCAATCTCACAGTAACTTCATAATGCAGGTATTCTTCTTCATTTATAAATAAAGAAACAAAGAATCTCAATTAGTCACAATTAATATGACTTATATGTGATAGAGGCAGGCAACCAAGTGTGCCTGCCCCCAAAGTCCATCATTTACTATGGGGGCTGTAGCCCTCTCCCTTTTTCCCCTATTGCCTAGGTTTGGGATTCTTGGCTCCATACATTTCATTAGCCTGCTCTTTATACTTTTGTTTGGGGATCATGGTGGAGATTTTTTTGGGCTTTTGGGACTAAACCTTTCAAGTGCCTTTTGCTGCTCTCCCCTCTAGTTTTGTCATATGCATACCTTCTTAGGTGAGTACACGCGCGCACACACACACACACACACACACATACACACACACACACACACACACACACAATCTCAGATGATGAATCTTTCTTCCAGGATGCTTCTTAGGAAAGAGAAGACAAAGTTTCAAATGGCAAGTCCCTTCTATACAGAATTTGCTTTTAAATGTTTTATTTTTTGAATGTTTTCACTAAAGGAATTCCGTTTTTGTTTTTGTTTTAAGTTCTGCATTAATCATCACCTACCTAACAATGTATGATATTCTTTCTTCTAAGATAATTTACATAAGTTATGTGGGTCCAGATTTAAAGTTTCACAAGGTGAGATCAGATTATGCAATTTTAATAATTTTAGCAGTCTGTTTTAAATGAGGGACTTACCCAAGTATCTTTTTTCTACGCAAATGAGCTTTAAGCAAATGACATTGTGGATTCCCTTCTTCTTGTCCCTTTTGATGCCTGTTTTACTTCCCTTTTGGCACAGGTCAAGAACATATATTTGAATATCATTTATGACTTAGCTTTTAAATTTAATTGTGGTTTGTACTTATAAAAACTGCTTGATTCTGGGAAGGTAACACTTCTTCGGTTTGTGTCTACTTGCAAATTCAAAGCACGATGTTGCTTTAATCTAGACTCTTTCAGAGTCAAGGTGATGTTGGATGATGCCTTACCATTGGACTGTGTCTTAAATGGGATGTTACTGAAGCTAAATGACTTAAGCACCCCAAATGGTCATGACAGATCTTTCTTTGTGCTCTTATTTTGTCCTAGATCCAAGGTTTTCAACCATTTTGCCTAGTCTTCAGAGTAGAAAGAATTCAGGGCTCACTTCCTGTTTCCTTGTGGTATAGTCTGTAAATGTATAGTCAGTATCAAATTTAATACTACCCAAGAGGTATTAGGTTGCCTGAGCAAGTCCACTCCATATCTGGATAATTCAACACTAGGAATCATCCTTACGTTGCAGGAAAATCTGTTTTCTCTTCCTCCCTACTCTTGTACTTGTCTTTTGAACTCTGTATATTGCCTGTCTAAATTTTGTTGTTGTTGTTGTTGTTGTTAGGTGCCGTCGAGTCGGTATCTGACTCATAGCGACCCTCTGTACAACAGGGGAAACACTATTGTCAGTGCTTCTCTGCTGTTCATCGGGTTTTCAATGGCAGATTGATTTTTGGGAGGGTTTGCCAGGTCCTTCTCCCAAGCCTACAGCTTCTGGTGTTCCCAGGCGGTCTCCCATCCAGGTACTAACCAGGCCCGACCCTGCTTAGCTTCCGAGATCTGACGGGATCGGATGGCACAGGGCTACCGCTGCAGGCCTGTCTAAATTTAATAATCACAAATATTGTCGTTACCATTATTTAAATACAGAGATTTAGATGTACCTTTGGAGTATATATAGAATTGGAAAGAAATTGTGACTACTTCTCCTGGGATACTGATACATTTCTCCAGATTGAAAACCATCAATTCTCAAACTGCTGGGCTTTGTCATTACCCTATCCAAACATAGAGTAAGGTCTTTTGCTTTGGTCAAATCTGTGGCTCCCTGGACTAATCCTCACGTAGAATTCAGAGATAGTCCTGTAATAAAGGATCTCTTCCTGTACCAGAAATATTATTCCCAGGTTATCAACAACATAGTGACTTCTACCAAGAATAGAGAGAATTTCACTCTTAGGCAGTGAGAGATTAGCAGATAAACAGTTGGGGATTATCTGTTGTTGTTGTTGTTGTTGTTAGGTGCCCACGAGTCTGTGTCTCATTCATAGGGACCCTATTTATAACAGATGAAACACTATTGTCAGTGTTTCTCTGATATCCATGGAGTTTTCAATGGCTGATTGTTTTTTGGGAGTGGGTTGCCAGCTCCTTCTCCCAAGCCTATAGCATCTGGTTTTCCCAGGTGGTCTACCATCCTAGTACTCACCAGGTCTGATGCTACTTAGCTTCTGAGATCTGACAGGATCAGATGCCACAGTGGTTTGGCTGCAGACCGGGGGATTATCTAGCCCCACCTTATTTTTGCAACACTCCAAAAGGGGATCCTGGGCTTACCCCAAGTTCAGAGAGTCAAAAAGAAGGCTTATAGACCATAACATGATGGCAAATATAAGAATCAGTTGAATGTTTGACACAACCCTGTTTTACCCATTTGACTACTTCCCAATTCCAAATCATTTATACTCTCTTCATATCCACTCACTTTTTCTTATGGTAGAGAACTACAGAAATTTTATTAGCTTTGTAATTGAGCACTTCTGGGCCTCTTATAAGTCACGCCTACTTGAGCAGATTTCATGATCTATTTAAGCTTCAGTTTTCTCATGGAGATAACATCACATCTTGCATAGTATTCACAACAGTTCAACATTTTAAGAATATGAAAATTCAAAGTACATATTTTGGAATATAAAAGGTGTTCATAATGTTACTTCCTTCTTATCTTTTCTTCATCTATTTTTAAAAAATGAAAATGGAAAAATACCCTAAAATTTTGAGAGAAATACAATCTAATAAATAAATAAATAAAATTTTACACTTTGGTACCTGTTTTTTATTGGAAATTTTTAATGTACAAATTAATGGGTTTCATTATGACATGGGTTTCATTGTGACATTTCCATATGTGTATTTCATTGTACATTGCCCACATAGCTTCCCCCTTTTCCTCTCATGACCCTCTACCCCTATCCTCCCCACCAATGATCTCCTTTCTACTTACATGTCTTCTTGTGAGAATATTTATCTATATACATGCATCTCCATTTAGATTTAAGTCCAAACTTTTTTCTATAGTGATCTTTTTACATTCTCAGCAGTATTAGATGAGTGATCTAGTCCATTTACATTATTGCTAGCCTTTGGTATTATTAGCTTTGGACTTAGCTCAATTAATAGAGTACTGCTCTGCAGTCTCTGAGGCCCTGAGTTCTATTCCCAGCACCCCAAAACTGGGAGAAGGACATGGCAATCCACTCCCAGGGCAATCCTGAGACAATCAGCCATTGAAAACCCTATGAGCTGGACACAACTCAATGGCACCTAACAACAATAATTGGTGTTATTGCTATTATTATTATTATTATTATTTAACTTGAGCTATTCTTGTAGATTTTTTTCTATCTTCCCTTTTTTTCCCCACCATAATAATAAAGTTGTGCTGTTTACATTGAGGTTGACCTTTAATGACAACTTTTTCTCATGCTTTTTGAACACATGTCAGAACATTTTGTTTTAAATTTCACTTTATTTTAGTTGCATACAATATGATGGGTCTCAGTAAGACATTTTCATGCAATTGCATCATGTACTTTGCTCTTATTCACCACTTCACTACCCCTTAATTGCTCCATCCCACCTCCCAAGTTCCTCTGCCCCCTCCAAATAATCCCCCATTTACTTCCAAGTCTCACACCTATCTACTAGGGAGTGTGGTCTGGGAAGGTGTGTAGTCATGGTGGAAGAAACAGTCATCTGTTTGCCATGGCTCAGGACATTTCTCCCACAAATCATGACTCAGTCTTCTCAAATTTCAGATAAAAACTTTAGTTGACTAACCCAGAGGAACAACACCCAAATACACAACCTTCCTCACATCAAAGAAACAGATCAGTATTGTTTCCATGCTCATTTCTGGGTTTTGGGGTGGAGTCTCTCACACCAAACTGAGTGCTCAGCAGTTTTTGACCAAAAATGGCATGACTCTTGTGATTTTCTCTAGAATTTTCAAAGTTTCAGGTTTTAGATTAAGGCCTTTGATCTATTTTGAAATGACTTTTATGCAGGGACAGGGACAGGAATCTAGTTTCATTCTTCTACATGGGGACCAGTTTTTTGAGGACCATTTGTACAAGAGACTACCTTTTCTCCAATGTATGTTTTGGGCACTTTTGTTGAATATCACATGGTGATAGCTGCGTGAGTTTATTTCTGGGTCTTCCATTCTATTCTTTGGTTTACATGACTGTTTTTTGTGAATACTGTACTATTTTTGTTACGATGGTTCTCTAGTATAATTTGATGTCAGATATTGTGATGTATCCTGTATTGCTCTTTGTACTCAGTATTTCTTTGGCTATTAGAGCCTTCTGTATTTCCATATGAATTTTAGAATTTTTTTTCTATTTCTGTGAAGTATGTCATTGGAATTTTGATGATGATTTCATTGACTATAGACTGCTTTTGGCAGTATAGACATTTTCAAAATATTGATTCTACTGATCCATGAGTAAAGGAGGTCTTTCCATCTTCTAGTGTCTTCTTCAATTTCATCTTCTGCATTTTACAGTTTTAATTGTGCAATTCTTTCACCTCCTTGTAGTTGTTGTATGTTTATGCCTAGATATTCATTTTTTGAGGTTATTGTGAATGGAATTATTTTGTTGATTTCTTTTTCAGCATATTCATTATTGACATATAGGAAATTTGCCAATTTTTGAACATTGGCTTTTACTTTTCTGAATGTATTTATCAACTCTGAGAATTTTCTGGTGGAGTCTTTAAGGTCTTTCAAGTATAAGATCATAGTATCTGCAAACATGATTAATTTGAAATTTTCCTTCCCTATTTGTATCCCTTTTCTTTCTCTTATCTTATTGTTGTGGCTAAGAATTCAATCCCTATATTGAATAAGAGTGGAGAGAGTGGACACTCTTGTCTCATTCCTTATTTTGGAGTAAATGCTTTCAACTTTTCCCTATTTGATATGATGTTGACTATAGGTTTGTCATATATAGACTTTATTATATTGAGATATATTCCTTGTATTCCTAGTTTATTCAGTGCTTTTATCATAAAGAAATGTTTAACTTTATTAAAGGTCTTTTCTGCAACTCTAGAGATGATCATATGATTTCTGTCTTCGAGTCTGTTTATATGCTGTGTTACATTTATTGATTTGCATATATTGAAACATCCTTGCATCCCTATAATAAAACCAAATTGATCATGGTGTATGATCTTTTTAATGTGTCATTGGATTCCATTTGCAAGTATTTCATTGAGAATTTTTGTGTTTATGTTTATCAGGAAAATTGAGCTATAACTTTCTTTGCCGTGTCTTTATCTGGTTTTGGTACTATGCTGACTTTGCCTTCACTGAATGAGTTTGGATGTGTTCCTACCTTATGTATTATATGGAAATTTTTAGGATCATAGGTATTAATTCTTCTCTAAAGGTCTGGCAGAATTTAACAGTGAATGCATCAAGTTCTGAGATATTCTTTGTTGGGAGACTCATTGCTTTAATTTTGTTGTCATTATATATCGATTTAAGTTGTCTATAACCTCTTGATTCAATTTTAGCCATTTCTTCTAGGTTTTCCTTTGTGGTTTCTTTTAAACTATAAATTACCAAAGTAGTCTCTAATTATGCTCTAGATTTCATTGCTATCTATTCTAATGTTTCTTTTTTCATCTCTGATTTTAGTAATTGGATCTTCTCTTTCTTTTGGTTAGTTTGCTTACTGGTTTATCTATCTTATTATTTTTTTTCAAAGAATCAACTCTGTTTCATTGACTATTTGTATTGTTCTTTTGATCTCCATTTCATTGAATTCCATCGTAATCTTTAGTATTTCTATCTACTAATTTTGAGTTTGGCTTGTTTTTGTTTTTCAAGGGTCTTAAAGTACATCATTAAGAACTTTATTTGAGCTTTGTCTTATTTTTTGATGTATTTTTTTATTCATAGCTATAAACTTCCATCTTAAAACTGCCTTTCCTATATCCCAAAGGCTCTTTTCATTTGATCCCAAGAATTTTTAAATTTCCTCTATGATTAATTTGGTGAGTGACTGGACATACAAGAGTCTGTTGTTTTGTTTCCAAATACTCATATGGTTTCTGTTGTTTATCTTGCTATTCATTCCTAGTTTCATTCCATTATGATCTGACAAGATACAAGGAATAACTTCCATTTTTTTGTATTTGTTAAGACTGACTTTGTGGCCTAAAGTGTGGTCTATTTTAGAGAAAGTTCCCTGGGCTCCTGAGAAGAATGTATATTCCATAGTGATTGGATGGATTATTCTGTTGCTGTCTGTTAAGTTCATTTGATCCATGGTAGAGTTTAACTCTGAAGTTTCTTTGTTGATATATTATCTAGATGACCTATCTGTTGATGAGATTGGGGTACTAAAGTTCCCCCACTATTATTATTCTACACCTATCTGTTTTTTTTATATACAGAAGTGTTTGCTTTATGAAATGAGGTTTACCAGCATTCAGTGTACATATGTTTGTAATTGTTATATCTTTTTCATGGTTTGTTTCCTTTGTTAGTAATGACCTTCTTTATGTCTTTGGACTAATTTTGGGTTGAAGTCAACTTTATCAGGTATCATTATAGATACTCCTGCTTGTTGGGTTCCCCATGCCCAGTATATCATTTTGTATCTTTTCATTTTCAGTTTCTATATGTTTTTGTATGTGAGGTGTGTTTCTTGGGGACAATATATCATTGGGTCTTGTTTTTTAATCCAATCATCCAGTCTGTATATTTACTAAAGAGTTAGTACTATTTATACTTAGGGTTATTATTAAGCAGAATTTGATGTTTCCTATGATTTCATTAGTTGTGTTCATAGTTGATTTGAATATGGATTATTCTTTCCTTTCTCCTCTAT
>VMDO01013566.1:0-50015 GCA_007922755.1 Pedetes capensis
AGTTAGAAAATAGAAAATAATGAAAGAATCTCAAATAAGTTTTTCTCTTTTTTTCTTTCTTTCTTTTTTTTTTTTTTTTTTTTTTGACATAGGCTGGGATTGAACTCCTAATCCTCCTGCCTCAGCCATCTGAGTGCTGGGATTACAGGCATGCACCACTACTCTGGTTGTCAAAGTTTTAGTGAGATTTTATTTATGGGCTTTAAAAGTACAATTCTGAAATTGATCTAAAAGGTAATTGGGAAAAATGACTATGAAATTTAATGGAAAATAAGATTAATTGGCATATGTGTAGGTATGTTAGCTTTTCATTACTGTAATAAAGTACCTGAGATAACTAATAAAGAGGAAAGGTTTACTTCAAGCACCATTTTTGGCTCTGTTACTTTTGGGCCTGGGTGAAGGAGCACATCATAGGGAGGCATGCACCGAGGAGCAAAGTCATCCACCTCATGCCCTGGAACAAGAGAGAGAGAAGAGGGAGAGAGGGGAAGAGAGAGGAATGGGCACCACTGTATCTTTCAAGGGCGTATCCCCAATGATCAGAAGACTTCTCACTAGGTTCCACCTCTTAAAGGTCCCACCGCCTTCTAATAGCGACAACCTGGGAATCAAGCTTTTACACATAGGCCTTTGGGGAATAGTCTAGATCCAAACCATAGTAGTTATGAGAGATAGGGAAGAAGGCCTTACCCACTAGGATGTATTATCAAGATAAAGTAACTTATGTGTCATATTGGCAAAAGAATCGACTGATCAGTCAATGGAACAAAACAGATTGTCCACCAGCTTATATAGCAGGGGCACAGTGGATTGATGAGGAAAGGAAGGCTAATTCAATATATGGAGCTGAGCTGGGTGTGGTGGCACACGTTGGTAATCTCAGTGACTCAGGAGGCAGAGGCAGGAGGATTGCCAAGTTCGAGACCAGAGGCAGTCTGCATAACTTAGCAAGACCCTGTCTATAAAAAGTAAGAAAATGGGCTGAGGGTGCAGCTCAGTGGTCCAGCACTTACAGAGCATGCAAGAGCGAGGCCCTGGGTTCAACCCCCAGTACCACACACACACACACACACACACACACACACACACACACACACACACACAAAAAGGGGGGGGGCTGAAGTGACTGATTTGTGATTTGGAAACTGCCATTTTAAATTTTCCTATTATACCTTCAATAAACTTCAAGTTAATCAAATGTTAAATGTAAAAATATGCCCAAAATATCCCATAAAAATGAGAGTATGGCAATTAACTTTGCATTCCTGGGATGAATGCCATGTAGTCATGATGTGTACTATATCTTTTGTGTTGCTAGAACTTGACTTACTAATATCATTGAGTTTTTACATCTATATTCATAAAGGATATTGACCTATGGTTTTCCTACATTGTCTTTGGACTGATTTGGGTATCAGAGAAACACTGGCATCATAGAATGAGTTAGGAAGTCTTCCCTTATCTTCTATAGTTTGGAAGGATTTGTGAAGGACTGGTATTAGTTTTTCTGTAAGTGCTTGGTAGAATTTACCAATAAAGGTATCTGTGTCTGGGCTTTTCTTTGTAGAAAGTTTTAAAATTACTTATTCAATATCTTTACTTGATGGAGATACAGATTCTATTCTTATTTTTGAGTCAATTTTGGTCATTTGTACTTTCTTAAAATTTATCATTGCCTCTAGGTCTTTTCATCTCTACAAGGATAGTAGTGAGGCCCCTTCTTTCATTCCAAATTTCAGTAATTTGCATTTTTTCTCAGCAAACCCACTAAGGTGACCATTCTCAGAATTTTCAGAGATTTTTGTACTGCCATCTGTACATATGCATTTTTGCCAAGTGTTCCAGCCATCTAGCTGATGGCACACACAAACTCCTAAATATTATGGCTCTAAATTTTCTCTAGTTTAGTGGGAGTAGGTGGGCATGGTGAGGATTCTGGTGCATAAACCATGTTCTCATAGTCTGTGCCCCTATTTCTTTGCTGTCCAGTCCTCAATTTCCCAATCTCTTTGTTTCCAGTTTCTAACTACCTGATGAGCCTGTAGCTATAACACTGTGGCATCTGATCCCATCAGATCTTGGAAGCTAAGCAGGGTCAGGCCTGGTTGGTACACGGACAGGGTTTCCTGGGAACACTAGGTGCTGTAGGCTTGGAGAAGGACCCAGCAGCCCACTCCTCAAAGTCAATCTGCTATTGAAAACCCTATGAACAGCAGATAAGCACTGACAATAGTGTTTCACATATTGTACATAGGGTCGCTATGAGTCAGACACCAACTTGATGGCACCTAACAACAATCTCATAAAACCATCCACCATGAACTAGTGTAGATGGTGGATATCCTTAGTCAATTCTCCTAGGTAGAGGGGGCAACCAGATACAACTCTGAAAGTTTCTCCTCATTGAGAAGATTTATCCTTCCCACATGCTTTGGGTCTCCCTGTACTACACATCTCCATATCATGCAAAACCATCCATAAACCATTGTTTAACCTAATCTGCTTATGACCCTTAATGGTGCCTTCAGGATTTTGTCATATCTTTCTTTCCTATATGGCTACCATTGAAGACAGAATCCTGCCAGGCATGCCTGCCTTTATGGCTTTGTGGATTAGATATCACCATGTTTATGATGGGTATATCTGAGGCAAGGTTATGTTCTTGTCTTGCGGCTAAGCAAAACGTCCAAAGCTCTATAAAAAGTAAGGAGATGTTTCTCAGCAGAAAAACAGCTATTCGACTAAAGGCACGTAATTTTGCTGCAGACCTCTGGGGACCTTTGCTGAGGTACTTTTGTCAAGTCTTGCCACAGTTTCCATATGATCTAATATGGATACTTCAAACACTAGTGAATTCTCTAGCATAATGCTCCTTGCATTGCAGCCTGGATATATTAGAGTAGAGGAAGATGAGGAGGAAGAGCAAGAGGAAGAGGAAGAGGAAGAAGAAGAAGAAGAAGAAGAAGAAGAAGAAGAAGAAGAAGAAGAAGTAGAGGAGGGGGGGAGGGAGGAGGGAGAGGAGAAGGAGAAAGAAGAAGAAGGAGGAGGAGGAGGAGGAGAAGGAGAAGGAGAAGGAATTGATTTTGGTTCCAGTCAAGGTAGATGCCTATGAGTTACTTGATAAATTGGCCATAGAGCCAACCCAACTTTTATATCTATTGTCTTCAAAATCCTGTGCATGTATTTTTAAAGCAGAAATTTGCCTTTCATTTTGTTGGGAGTGTCCTATTTCCCAGACCACTATATCCTCAGAAATACCCTGAGGTAGCTATCCTCTGAACTTTCATGGAGGTTATCTACCATGCTCTGGTACACATGTATTTTACCAAGTGTTTCTGCTATTTGACAATGCATACAAACCTCCAAAATTTATGACTTCAAACAATATGTTTTGCTTTCAAAGTTCTATGGTTCATTGATGCTAGCTGAGAGGTTCTTGTTTGGTTGTTTCTCATGTGATTATAGTCAGAGGGTGACTGGTTTGGATTTCCAAGATTGTTTCTTTAGTCACATGTTCTGATCTGGGCTTGAATAGACAGGATCCTGGGGGACAGATGGCCATGTGTCCCTTCATGTGGCGTTCTCCTTAGCAAGCCTAGGCTTTCTCACAACATCGATGTCTCAGGGAACCTGGACTGGTGGCTGGCCAGGCAGAGGCTGCATGCTGCTTCTGACTTAGGATATCAGTTGAACATGATCAATTGGTGGCTCAGTAATGGCTAGTGGGACATTGTATTTGATAATGTCAGATGATTAAGCATAACTTGAGAGAAATTCAGCTTCAGAAACTTTTTATCTCCATGCAAACACTTACATTTACAGTGAATAGAGAAACATTGCCTCCCTTTATTTAAAAACTTGAGTCTGTATATACTGCCTTTTGAGGGTTACAGCTCCTAGAGTCTCTCAGTGGCCAGCACTAGAGGACACACTCCCTCCACCACATGCACATACACATGCTCACATCCATATTTATTTTTCTGTCCATATACATTCAAATCATGCCTGCATTTTCTATTTTGATCTAACACCATGGGCTTCAGTGTAGTTTTTTTCTTTTTATCACTTTGTTGCTCCTGTTATCTATTTGTCTGTCTTTGTCCCTTCTTCCCTTCCTTCCTTTATTCCTTCCTTCCTTCCTTTCTTTCCTTTTTTCTTCCTTTCTTTTTCTTCCTTTTGCAATTCTGGGGGGCTGAACCTAGGCACTTGCACATACTTTGCAAGCCTCTACCACTGGGCTGTGCTCTCAGACACTTTTTTAGTTTTGAATTGAGACAGGGTCTTGCTAAGTTATTCAGGCTGCCTCTGGCCTTGAACCTGCAATCCTCCTGCCTCCACGTCCCGAGTTGCTGCGATTACAGGCGTGTGCCCTCACACTTGGCTCAGCTCCTGTTATCTTTAATGCGTTCAGTTGACCAGTGTCTCCGGGTGCAGCCAGCCTCACATGGCTGCTGTTCTCTCTCATGCCTGGGTGGCTGTGCTCCTCACTTCCCTTGGCTCTGGCACGCGGCTCTGGACCATCACGCTCTGCTCTGGGCCACCACAAATCCTCCTCCTCCTCCTCTATTTCTCCTCCCCCTAGGGAGGATGCATAGCTTGCTTAGCCCAATCAGTGCAAGTTGGGCTGACTTGCTCAGGAAGTGAAGAGAAAGAGAGAAAAGGGAAGATAAGGAGAGGAGAAGTTGGGAATAATGGGAGAGGTGCTAACAATGGGAAAGGAAAAGAGGAAAGGGAAAGGGGGAAAGAAGGGGAAGCTGAGCACCACAGCACCCTACTTAGCCCACTGACTGCTCTGTCTCCCTGGGCACCAGTCTGAGAGGCTTATAACCCACTCCAAGGCTGAACACTCCACCCACATGAATGGAAACCTCTTTCCTACCACTGTCCCTCGCTGGGCAAAGTGCCCCTTACAAGCTTCCCCGTGCTTCTGCGTGCGTCACTTGACCTCTGCAAGGCGCTCACTGGGAAAGCTGGTGGCCCCTCGGGCCTGGCCAGCCCAGGGCAGCTGTGGGCGCGGGTCTGCGTGAGGAAGCCCCGCACCTTTCCTGGGCTTGTAGCAATAAGAACAACAGCAAATAGGCTTACTGTGGCACGAGGCACTGCGACAGCTGTTCTAACAGGAAACCAGGCCATTGTGTGGATCTGTGTCACCGTCAACCTGAGGTGATGGCATTCAGCCCATTCCCGGGGGGCAAAGCCAAATCCGATTCTTCCAGCGGGCAGTCAGTGGCGATTTCCCAGAAGGCGAGCAAACCGAGTTCCTGTTCCTCTCTTGCAATTTGTCCCCAAGTTGAAATCATCATTCCATGTTTCCTCCTCTGCCACCTGTTCTGTCCTTCCTTCCCGGCCAGCGTTTGGGCAGCCTGGATAGCGTGGGGTGCACTGCTGTGCTCCCCTCCTGGGCCAGGCTGAGCCATTGCTTCTCCTTTCGGTGAGGAGCAGGGTTTCCACCACTGCCCACGCCGTCATGGGAAGCATCGAGAGACCCCCAGGGCTCCCTGGACATCACATGTCATCCGGATTGGTCACTCGGCCTCTGTTTGCTGGTCTTCTGGTGGGAGGAGTCTGCTGCTGCCCCTGCCAGCTGCTCTTAGGCCTGGCTGTCGTGGGCCCCTGTGGCTTAGTTACAGCACCCGGGAGTAACGCAAGGGGGGTTATTCATTGTGGCCCCTGGTGTCAGAGATGTCCATCTGTCAGCAGGGAGGATGTGGTGGAGCAGAGCAGCTCACGTAGTGGCGGGCCAGAGGCAGAGGAAAGGGAAGGTCAGTGCTGCACTGGCTCTCCCTTCCCCTCTTATGCCGGCAGGGGTAGAGCCCACAGATGGTCACCCACACCCAAGCGGGTCTCCCCTTCTGTTAGTCCTCTCTGGAAGCACCCTCACAGGCACCCAGAGATGCCCCCCTCCCCCATCTCCTCAGTGATTCTAGATCCAGTCCATGTGACAATGATGATTAGCCATCATGGATGGCAAATCCTCTTTGTGGCTCAGAGCAACCAAAGTTTGCCTCCTTCATCTTTGCTGATCTCCTAGCATAGGGAGGGGTCCCACGTGATCATGGAAAGTGAGAGCTTGTGCAATAATTCCCTCAGTGGTAAGCAAGACTTCTAGTTGGGCTGGAGCCAAAGACATAGGATGCTCAAATTCTGCCAGAGATCATTGGTAGCCAGGGCAGGGCCACTCCTGGTGGAGGTAGGCCACTCCTAAGTCTGTATCTTGGTTTCCAGATTTGTGTATTCTAGCTATTGGGAAACCGTCACATGAGGTGAGGAGCTGAAGCACCACAGGAAGACCAGCCACCAGTTAGTAGTGTTCAATTGTGCTTGGATCTGAGGAAATTATATATATATATATATATATATATATATATATATATATATATATATATGGTTCACTGTGTTTTTATCATTCTACACTTTGGGCATTGTTTAAATGCCCAGATGTCCTAGTGTAACTCTGGTCATGCTGTGTTTCATTGAGGCCAATACTCTGAATGAGACTCTAAATTTCAGAGAAATTCAAAATTATATATATTCTCAAATCTAATACACACTCTTTCAACAGTTTTAGAGGGCTATGCGTGTTCAAGGGCTGGGATTTAGCAAAGTTGGTAGAGCACTGCTCTGCGGTCTCTGAGGGCCCAAGTTTGATTCCCAGCACTGCAAAAATGGAAGAAGGATGTGGCAATCCACTCCTGAGGCAATCCTGAAACACTCAGCCATTGAAAACCCTATGAGGGTTGCTATGAGTCAGATACAACTCGACGGCACCTAACAACAGCAACATAGATGTTCAATAAGGGAGACAGAAGAAGAATTGATGCTTTTGAATTAAGGTGCAGGAGACGAATATTGAATATACCATGGACTGCCAAAAGAACCAACAGGTCTGTCCCAGAAGAACTGCAACCAGAGTGCTACTTGGAAGCAAGGATGGCTTGACTATGTCATATATTTTGGACATGTCAGGAGGGACCAATTCCTGCAGAAGAACATCATGTTGGGAGAGTGGTAGGCCAACAACAACAAAAAAAAGGAAGACCCTCAACTATATGGATTGATACAGTGGCTTTAACAATGGGCTTAAACATTAAAATAATCATTCGCCTGTGACAGAATCAGGGAGTGTTTGTACATAGGGTTGCTGTGAGTCGGACCCTACTTGATGGCACCTAACAGCAGCAACAACAAAAGCAGATGCAGATTAGATTTGTTTATAGATTGGCTT
Source organism: Pedetes capensis (assembly GCA_007922755.1). Lineage (NCBI taxonomy): Eukaryota > Metazoa > Chordata > Mammalia > Rodentia > Pedetidae > Pedetes > Pedetes capensis. The sequence goes on from VMDO01013566.1 coordinate 7,229, forward strand.
TGCAGCCAAGAGCCAGGTGGAGCATTAGATTTTGTAGCCTTCTGAAATTGTTGAAAATGTGTGGATTAGATTCAAGAATGTGTGGTAATAATTACATGAACATGAAGTCATGGTGCTTCTTAGCTAATACTTACTTTGTCTCAGACAATTAATTCAACACTGATTTCAAATTGATAATGTTAGAAATATAAAATGGTAAGTCCAGTAAGAGGCATAATAAGATTTATAGTTTAATCATTTGCACTGTTCTACCCTGAATTTGCTAAAATTATCGTTGCTATCACCAACAGTGGTGGTCATATTCATGTGCCTCAGCTCAGACTGTTCTGCTAGGACCTGTGCAAAGTGCAATCAGCAATAGAGAGATGCTCTTCAAACAGTCAGAATTGACACAGAAAAGTTCAATTTCATCTCTAATGCAAAACAAGAGAAACTCCATACTGCACATACCAAATTATTTTCCTAGTAGATTTCAATACCAACTTTGATTTTGAAGGAACATAAAAAATGATTATAATAGTATTCACCAATACTATTGGTTTCTCGCTGGGTACTGTGGCACATGCCTATAATCCCAGCGGCTCAGGAGGCTGAGGCAGGAGGATCTGGAATTGAAGGCCAGAGGGAGCTTGTGCAACTTAGTGAAAATTGTCACAAAATAGAAAATAATAAGTAAGGGCCTGGGGATGCAGCCTTGTGGGAGAGCACTTGCCTAGCATGTGCGAGGCCCTGGGTTCAATCCTCCCACAAAATAAAACCAATACTATTGATTTCTCTATGCCTTAGATTAGTGGTTTCCTACTGGTACAACTTTGTTTCTAGAAAACATAGGGCTTCTCTGGTATTCATAGGGTTTTTGATGGCTAATTATTTCAGGACTGTTTCAGGAGTGAGCTGCCAGGTCCTTCTGCTTTTGTGGTGCTGGGGATGGAACCCAGTGCCTCAGAGAATGCAGAACGGCACTCTACCAACTGAGATTAAACCCTGGCCAAGGACTAAAGATAAGAACTTTAACAATAAATAAATAAATTCACATCAACACATGTGGGACCTGAATCCATCAAGGGAAATGCCTAACTCAAGCCTCATTTCGCTCTTTGTCAGTTTTTCAGCCTTCTAGGTGCACATAGTCAGGAGTTTCTTTCCTCTTCAGGATATGAGATGACCTGTGTTAGTGAGACTGCTTTTCAATGCTCTTCAGCCAACTCTCATCTTCAGCTTGTTAAGTGACAAATTTGGCCCCTACAGTATTCTTTCTAGAAGTCAGTTAATTGCCCAAACTCCAAACTTTAAAATTTGTAATATTAATTGTTCACTTGAAAGGTCATATTAGGTAAGTTAGCAGTATAGACAGTGTAAATAAGATTAAAGAATGAATATTAAGCCACTTTATAAAAATAAAATTTCAAACACCTCTTAAAACTTTAACAGGCATTTACAGCATTCAAAGCTGATATGCTGTGATCCCAATGACTTGGGAGAGTGAGACAGGAATATCACAAGTTCTAGGCAAGGGGCAGCCCTTGCAACTTAGGAAGACCCAGTCTGAAATTAAAAAAAAAATAAAATTAAAAAGGGGCTCAGAGTGCAGGTCAATGGTAGAACACTTGACTAGCATGTGTGAGACCCTGGGTTCAACCACCAACTACTGCAAAATACGTAAGTAAATAAGTACACAAATAAGTCAGAGAGTCTCAATTACAAGGCTTGGCATTACCTGGATAGTTTTTAAAGTGTTATTCTCCAGAGAGTCTAATTTAATTATTTGGAGTGAAGCTGAAACATTCCTTAATTTAAACATCTCAGGTGACATGGCCAGGTATGAAAACCACTGTTAGTTTTTTGGGAAAGCAAATTACTTGGCCATAACCAGCATTTAAAGAATGAAATAAAATATGTAGACTATACTTGAATATGGGGCTGGGATTTAGCTCAGTGGGTAGAGCACTGCGCTGCAGTCTCTGAGGCCCCGAGTTCAATTCCCAGCACCGCAAAAATGGGAGAAGGACCTGGCAATCCACTCCCAAGGCAATCCCGAAGCACTCAGCCATTGAAAACCCTATGAGGGTCGCTATGAGTCGGATACCGACTTGACGGCACCTAACAATAACAACAACAACAACATACTTGAATATAGATAATGTCATAGGATGGTCCTGATTTGTGAAACATTTGTATTGGTTATGTTTGTGAAATAGTCCCTGGGTTGCAATATGAAATACATTTTTGACTCCTGATTGCTACTGATCTACTCTAATAATTTGAACTCATATACTCACAAATTGAATTAATGTGGTTTATGTGAAATTATTTTGGTCAGGCTCTGTGGCACAAGCCTCTAATCAAAGGGATTGGGGAGGCAGAGGCAAGAAGATTGCAAGTTTGCGGGTCAGAGGGCCAGAGGCAGCCTGTGCTGCTTAGTGAGACCCTGTCTCAAAATAAAAAATAATAAAAAATAAATAATGAGCTGGAGGTGCAGCCCAGTGGTAGAGCACTTGCAAAGTGTGTGCTAAGCCCTGGGTTCAACCCCAAGTACCATACACACACACAAAGAAGAAGAAGAAGAAGGAGGAGGAGGAAGGGGAGGAGGAGGAAGAGTAGGGAGAGGGGAAAGAGAAATTATTTTGCTACTAAGGAGGACCTTCCTATGAAATTAAGTTGACTTTTTATTTATTTATTTTTTGTTGTTTTTGTGGTACTGGGGGTTGAACCCAGGGCCTCACACTTGGATGCTTTGCAAATGCTGGACCACTGAGCTGCACCACCAGTCCATTTTTTTACTTCTTTGAGACAGGGTCTCGCTAGATTACACAGACTGCCTCTGGTCTCGAACTTGGGATCTTCCTGCTTCGGCCTCCTGAGTTGCTGGGATTACAGGTGTGCACCACTGCACCTGGCTTAAGTTGGCTTTTAATGTACATAGGTTAAGAGCACAGACTGTGGTGCTACAATATCTGAGTTTGGATCCCAGATCTGCTACAAATTAGTGACAGTGACCAGGAGGAAATTATTCAACTTTCTGAAACTTGATTTCTTCAAACTGTAAAATAGAGAAAATAATAGTTGTGATGTCATAGAATTGTTATGAGGATTAAATGAGCGAATGTTTGTATAGTATTATAACTGTGTAACATAGTGTCACGTGATATATAAATACATTTTCTGAAATAAATAACATTAAGAAAATTCATTTGAACCTTCCTTCAAAAAAACATCAAAATTTTAACGTAGAGCAAACACATCTCACTATTAAAAAGCTGCTAAATTATCTGTTAAGTAAATAATATGTTAACAAATAAATTTAACACATCTTTTTAATAAAAGAAGGAGAAGAACATAGCCAAAGTGTGGGATTTATAACAAATAATTGACTGGAGGAAGGTGCAAAAATCCAGCCTAACTTTATTTTAAACTCATTGGGAGAGTAAGTTGTAGAAATGTTGGCTGAAAGTTCTTATCTGGCTTCTCTGTATAAAAGACACTTTAAATTCACATGTATCTTTTATTTCAGCCCATTGAATGCTTTAAAATATAATCATGAAATTGTTTATATTCCTCTTTCGGTCAGAATTCAATGTGATGCACTGCCCTTTAGACATTGTGTGACTATCCCATAATCTTCTAATACATTGATTCACTTAACCTCGCTTCCCCAAAAGGCAGTTTACTTAGGACTTTGATGTTTCAAATAAAGCACAGAGGTAGGAGAGGTTAGTAAAACTTCAGTCCCTCTCGTCACTTGAGTAGATGTCAGTTTTGGATTTGGAAAATTATAGACTCCATGATAAATATTTCAGGCCCCTGACTACAATGAAAAGTAATTAAAGCCACTATGACAACAGGTGCTGTATGGGAAGCGCTGCCTTTTATCAGGAGGGTGTGGGTGCCTGTGCTAAACGTGCTCATCATTTTCTCTTTTCTATTCTTCCTCGAATACCCTGGGGAGATTTTTCTATTGCCAGCATTTATAGCATATAATGAAACCACATTAAATATGTATCTGATTGCTACCAACTGTGTAAAAAGAGTATGCTAAGCACAGTTATGTATGGGGAGCCAGACTCTGAGACCAGCGAGGTTTGACTTCACCGGGACTTCTTTGTGCTTAACCCATAGGCCTTCACTGTTTCATTGATCTTTAATTGAAGCATGAGATATGTTTTTTAAGTAAAAATTCTAAGGGCATTGTTATAAAATCTATGATATTTTAGACCTACATGTTTCCACACAGGGAACTCCTTAACATATGGCATTTGAACAACCAAAATGGAAAATGGTTTTAATCTTATCAACTTTAGTTACATATTTTATTGAAATATTAATCATCATATTTCACAACATTTCTCAGTTTAACCTTATGCAACTCATAGACTTTTTCTTAAAAGCAAAAAAAAAATGTTTTTAAAATATAGTGGTTCATTTTGGTTAATAGTAATTATGTACATCTTAAGTGTGTAAATGAAGTAATATGTGAGAGAACACAGCTATACAAATGGCTTACAATATGCTTTCTAAAAACTTTCTTTCCTTAAAGGTTAAAAAGTTTCTAATCTTTTCTTCTGATTTCTGTAGATGAGGATAACTGAATGGCATTTGAATGGCTACTTTAAATGTAGAAGTAACTGTTAGATATATATTATCATTTCTTTATTATAACCTTTCCTTTATACAAGGACACACATTTCCCCAGCATTATGAAGGTTCAAAAATCTCCTCTATGTACATGCAGATTAATACTGCTTATCAGTGGAAAATTTATGGTTATAATTATATTTACTGACCTCAGAAGAAAAAAATCCTCAAATCTGATAATACCTTGTTATTGTTAGGTGCCATCGAGTTGGGTCTGACTCAGCAACCCTAGGTACAACAGAATGAAACACTCCCCGATACTGTGCCATGCCCAGCACTATGGCAGTGCTTCTCTGCTATTCATAGGGTTTTCCATGGCTGATTGTTTCAGGATTGCTTCCACAGTGGGCTGCCAGGTCCTCCCATTTTTGCAGTGCTAGGGATCAAACCCAGGGCCTCAGAGAACACAGAGCAGCACTCTACTAACTGAGCTAAACCCCTAGAAATCACTAATTATTTTTCTACAAATATAACACAGTAAGTTTAAAAATTAAACATCTTACATTTGCATATACTGTTGAAATCCTTGTCATGTTTCAAATAAGTTTGTATGGAAGCACCTGAGAGCTTTGGTGATGCCATATGAAACTTGCTGAGAAACCATGTCTTTAATACTTTGTAGCTTTGTGAAAATAGGAAAATAAGAAATATCTCTAAAATGTTATAAAAAAAGAGTTTGAATTTATCTTGGATTTTAAATACTTTATTTAATTAAATGTTTATTATTGAATACCTACTGTATGCCTGATACCGGGCCAAGCACCAAGACAATGAGGCTGAATAAGGGCACTATGGTAGATCCCAGCACTTGGGAACGTGTGTTTTCCTCCCTAATCAGGGTGAGACTTGAAGAGCCTCCTTGTTCACTTTGTGACCTGTTTAGAATTGTTGATCTGAAAGGCAGAGATTTTCTACAGCTGTAGCTCAATTTCCCAGACATTTGCTTTAGACTCTGTGGGTCCCACCATTAAGTAGTATGGAGTCATAGAAAAGAAGGCAGAATTTTAGTTGGAACCAATCTAGATCTTTCCGAAGCATGTAAGCATCTTAGAAGGATTCTGCCATGTAATGAATAGCATTCCTGCTTTCTGGTTGATGAGAGGTTATTTAACTAGGTTTTATTTATTCATTTACTTAAAATCTTTTTATTCACTTATTTAAGCACCAAGCAATGTGTTGGCCGGTGGAGTTAAATTGAACGAGGTAGATGACAGTCCTGTCCCCACAGAGCAGGGATGCATTGGTTTGAGAGGACAGGTGAGGAAGCAGCAATCGCGGCACAGCATGGCTGCTGCTGTGGGAACAAAGCCCGGGGTGCCCGACAGTCCTGATAGCGGTGGCAGTGAGCACCCCAGAAAGGGGGCCTTGTGAACACAGACCTATGGAAGCCAGGTCGGTAAGTGTGGGGGTGAGGGAGAGTGGAAGAAAGTGCTCCTGGAACAGCACCATGAGGGGTCTCCGGGAATGACTGGGGGTAGGTGATCCCCACCCTGGGAAGGCGAAGGAAAATCTGTCTGCCTGGAGCAGGTGTGGGGTGGTGGGCACAGTGAAGTTGGGGGCCGGTGGAGGGCTGGTGATGAATTAGAAGGAGTTCAATCTTTGTCCTTAGTGCAATGAAGAGCCTTTTAGATGTGAACAGAGAGAAGATTTTAGAATAATCAGCAGGAGATGGGCTGTAAATCTAGGGGGTAGATTTTAAAGAGAGCACTGGAGAGGAACAGCATTGTGTGGGGTAAGGTGAAAATAGAGAGCTCTTCAGGAGTTAGGATGGGGGAACCTAGTATCACTTGTGTGATGACTGGGGGAGAAGAAGGATCGAGGATGATTTCCAGGATCCCCAGTGGAGTCCAGTTCGTGGTGTCAGGAGAACACAGGAGAAGTAGGACAGATGTAGTTGATGTGAGAATACTGAGCCTGAGCTGCTTCTGGAACAGAAAAGATAGCAGGGCGGGGGAGATCAGAGGTGAGGAAGCCATGAGAATGGACACAGGAGATTGCTTAGGAAGAGCATGGGCCGGGGGCAGGGGGCTATCAAATTACAGCAAAATGCAACACATGGACAAACACAGAGGGACCTAAAATTGAGTTTGGGAACAGTCAGAGATCTAGAATGAAAAGCATGGAAGCCCAGGATTCTGGAACCAGCAGCAGATTTCAAGAGAGGAGGAGGTAGGAAGCAACCAGAGTGGCCACAAGGGTGAGATGGGTCTGAGTGTTCAAAATATCCGTTAGATGGGGATCTTGTTGGTCTGCCAAAGGTGTATGTAATAGCTGTGTTAGGCGCAGCAACTTTGCTGTTGCTCCAGTACTATGACATTCTAGGTACTCTGGCAGGTGTTTTACATCTATTATCTCTGTGGTCTTCACAATATCCCTGTGGCCTGGTATTATGTTAATTTTTCTAACAAGGGAGTCAGGGTTACGTGACGTTTTCAGGGTCACAGAGCTAGCATTTCTGAGACTTACAGTTGAGCATAGGGGTGATTGTTTTGTCTATCCCACACTGCCTCATAGGAGTTCTAGCTCAGTACCTGGGGATGGAGCACCTCCTCACACTGGTGAAGAGGCTGGTCCTCATCTCTTGAGTTCAGTTCATTCTAGCACCTGCTTCCTACCTTGTGAGGCAGCTTGGACTTTGGTGCTATTGTTCTCTGTTCACTCTGTTGTAGAAATCTGTCTATGGCTTCAGTGCTGTTGACATCAGGGGCCAGATAACCATTTGGTGAAAGGAGCTGTTGAGGGTGTGGCAGGATGTTTAGCAGCATTCACGGCCACTACCCACTAGATGCCAGCAGCAGCCACCTACTTTGTGCGTTCAAGTGACGGCTGCTCTAAAGTTGATTTTAAGATCTAAATTCTTCCCTTCTGCCTCTTCTGCTATAGAAAATATGTTCGTCAGCTTGTGCAACGCTGTGACAAAATACCTGCCAGAAACAAACCTAGGGGAGGAATGATTTATGGAGGCTCATAGTTTAGAGGATTTCAGTCCGTGAGGCAGTGCAGGAATGACATGGGGCAGGAGGCAGGGCCTGAGGCAAAAGACCTCACATCATGGCAGATCAGGAGCAGAGAGAGCTTCCAGAACTGGGGACCAGGTAAAAATCTCCCAAGGCCCGCCCTCAGGCACCTCCTTCTGCAAAGCCAGGCCCCACCTCCTGAGGTTCCACAGCCTACAGACAGTGCCATCAGCTGCAGACCAAACATTTAAACATGTGACCTTTGGGGCACATTTTAGATTCAAACCCTAAGAGCAAACAAGGAAATTTCTCTCCATATTCTAAGATATGGGCCTTTGTGACATCAACAATAACACAAAAACACATTTAAGGTGAAAGGACAGCAGCCCTCATGACATAATTTCCAAGGCATCTCACTTTCCTTTAAAAAATCCTGTTACAGCTTCAGCATCTGTCAGTCAGTTTAAACTTGCTACTAAACTTTATTTTCTATACTATCTCTTGGTATACTGCATCAAGTAAAGTAGTACCTGAATGAATAATTAATATGCATTACACTAGCTTTCAAATTTCTAGGATTGTCTACTGGATTTACGATTAAGGACTTTAGCAAATAAGATGATGCCCTTCATCATACTCAAATCTGTGCCTCCAATTGGTAATTTTCACCCTCACAGGTTTTATGTGCCCATACTTGGGTTTTTCTTTTTCTATTGGTTTTCAGGAACATTTTCTTCTCGAGTATTTTCATTGCTATGAGTTTAACATTCTCATTTTCTTATACTTGTTTTAGGCTTGGCTAACAAGATTCCTTGCAGCATTCTCAATGCAGAACCACTGTTGTTGTTGTTGTTAGGTGCCGTCGAGTTGGTATCTGACTCATAGCAACCATCATAGGGTTTTCAATGGCTGAGTGCTTTGGGATTGCCTTGGGAGTGGATTGCCAGGCCCTTCTCCCATTTTTGCGGTGCTGGGAATTGAACTCGGGATCTCAGAGACTGCAGCACAGTGCTGTACCCACTGAGCTAAATCCCAGCCCCACAGAACCACTAGGGCTTTGTTTTTATAAGAGTAAAATTGGATCTTCTGTTAACATTGTCTCTTGATTCTGATTTTGAGTACTAGGCTATCTCAGATGATTGCACTGAAAAACAATGAAATATTTGGTCACATTATTGATGACATTTTATGTCAAATTCCCTCCTCAATAGCAAATGATTTATTTTGCTAAACTTATGTAATCAATTGTGCAATATCTACAATGTGTATATTTCTAGTATGAATGTTCATTTCCCAGCTATGGCCTCTAAATAGATTATATTCCCACAATTCGACCTAGTCTCTTCTGAATGTCATTTGGGGTGTCAGCCATCCAGCAAAACCAAGGTATGCTTTATTTAGTCAGATGAGAGACTAATATTGAATTTGCCTGAGGTTTTACTCCTTTCAGTCTGGACCTGATGAATCTAAGAAAATTAAAGAGAGTCACTTTTGCTGTTAGGTGCCATCAAGTTGGATCCGATTCAAAGTGACCCTATGTAGAGTAGAAGGAAACACTCCCTGACACTGTGCCATGCACATGATCTTTTTATGTTTGAACCTAATGTTGCAGCCAGTATGTTTCTTCTCATTTCGAGTTGTGACACATCAGCAAAAGGGGGTCCCAAGGGCTCTGCTTCATACTTATCATCAAGGTCAACTCTACTTTGAGAAGGCAACACTTCCCCAGTCATTTCTTGAATGCCTTCCAGCCTGCAGGATTCATTTTCCAGTACCATATTTGAGAGTGCTTCTCTGTTATTCATAGGGTTTTCAAAGTCTATCATTTTTGGCTTGGGCTTCTATGTCCTTCCCCCTAGTCTGTCATAGTCCCTAGGTAGTAGGAGTTAAGGGTATAAACAATTCTAATTATAACTGAATGATTCTTATGTATGAGACAAATAAGAAATTTATAGCTTCATTTGATCTTCATAGTAACCATATGAAGTAGATGGATACCATATTATTATCTCTATTTTGTAGTTGAGAAAATTAGGTAGAGAATTTGTATAATACACCCAAAGTCACTCAACTAGTAAGTGAAGAATTAATGTACAAACTTGGATCTGCCTAAACCCTAAGTCCCTAATCTAAACCAACACATGGATATAACAAAAAGTTGTTGCAGTCTGGGAGCAAGGCAGGAACTTTCCTAGTGAAATTGCTTCAGGGAATTGCCCAAACAGAAACATAATACTGACAATATGTAATTCAAGTTTTTCTAGCAGTTGCTTTAAAATAAAGTCAAAAGAAACAGATAAAAATATTTTTCATAGCATATTTTATTTAACTTAATACATCCAAAGTGTTATAATTTCCATAAATAATTAACATGAAATTATTAATGAGATACTTTACATGCCTTTTGCATACTAAGTTGTGGGAATCTGCTGTGCGTTTTGTGCTTTCAGTACATCTCAGTTTGGGCTATGCATATTTCAAGTGCTTAATAGGCACTTGTGGCTAATGTTTATTGTGTTAGCACAACTCCAGGGGCCTCCAAACTGAATTTGGGTAATTTATACTTTGAGAAGCACTAACAATACTGTTTTGCCTGTTGTACATAGGGTCACTATGAGTCAGACATCAATTTACGGCACCTGACAACAACAGACTTTGAAGGTTACCTTGTATCATGCTATTTAATGCCATTTTTAAGATTTTTTTTAACCTTGAGTAATTTCTTGGTTGAATAATCCAGTATTGGATCAGTTGTGCCAGGTGGAATTAAAGAGTTGATGAAGGCCGGTAACCCTCTGTCTCTTCGAGAGGCCAGCACAATGGAGGACAGGTGAAATTAGTTAGGAATTCCCCCGGGAAAGGGAAAGCTTGGGAATAAAAATCAAGATTTTGATATGGTTCTCCTCCTCCATTGTAAATCCCGAGACTTTCTTTGCTTGGGAAGGTAGTAGGTAACTTAAATTTGTTCCAACAGTTGGGGATTGGGGCAGCTGTCATTTCAAGTTGGGTCCTTTTTGGTCTTTCCTTTCTTGGTGAGTTCTCCTGTGTTCATCTGGCAATCTGATGAGCAGACTGCATCCAGGAAAGTAGGCATGGTGTGCTCTTGTGATGAAGAAGGTTAATCCACGAGGACAGTTACATCTTTGGACACTGCTGACTTTTGCACAGAGCTGCAGATGCCGTGTCCATCTGAATGCTGTGGGCACCCCTGGGCCCCCACAGGCATCTGGATGCTGCAGACATTGCAAACACTCTGGACGCCGTGTGCATCCATGGAGAGCTGCGGACGCTGCAAACTGTGGGTACCGTAAACCTCTATGGCCACTTCAGACTCTGGACACTGTGTTGGGGAGGGACTTCTGAGATTTTCAAAGATCCTGTCTCATCAAAGGGACAGCTCTGCCCCTTGTTTTTTATTGGTTCTTTGGTGGGTCCTATTTCTTCCCCACTTTGGCTTAGGCTTGCCTTCCCAGGTGTGAGACAGGGTTGCCTCTTTATCGCATGAGGGGTCCGCCTCAGCTGAGAATCGCCCCTTCCTATCCTGGATGTGGAGGCGGCTGTGACCTTCATCTGTGAAGGGAGGTACTGGCTACCGACCAGGCCATTTTAAATAAAGGTACAGCTGGTGGTTGATCAGGCCATTGTAAAGGAGTCTTATCTCCTGGGATTGCAAAGGATGTTATTTACAGGGCAATGCTGACCACCGGATCAAGCCAGTAGTCCCAGGGGAGGCTCACATGGATATTCATTCCTGCCTCGAAAGGTGGCTGAGAAGCAGATGTCTGCAGAGGCCCCTCTTTTCCCTGTCTTTCTGCCTAGCAGCCCCTATCCTTCTCCCCTCAAGGAATACGGACCCTAAAAATCACATAGAAAGGTGGGTGTCATATCTTTCTGGCTACTTACTGAAACTGGGGTGGGGCACAGGCCCTACCTATGGATCCCTTATTCCTTGCTCACTGAGGGAGGGGGCAGCTGGGGCACAGGGATAAAAGGCAGTGACTGATGGGTCCAGAGGTTCTGGCAGCTGATGTTCCTCTGGCGGTTTTGGCTGGAATCCCTGACGTATCAACATCTGATAGTGGATCTTTGGGATTCCAGAAGAAATAAATTTTACTATGAGGCTGAGAAGACAAGGCCCAAAGGTTAAGTTATGATGGCTGTGGAAAAAGAAAAAACCAGAAGGTGAATGCAGCGAGTGACCCGGGAGGGATGGAGTCATGTCTTCCCCCCGGGATGGCATCCTCTTCCTCCACCAAACTGGTGCCCAAAATGCAACAGTGTAGGTAGCAACAAGCTTCTAGCCGGTGCCCAGTGCAACAGTCCCTTCTATTTGGAATTTCTAGCACTGCTGTTGTTTAAGTCAATCCTAGAAGTGAAATTAAAAGGTTAATAATAGACAATTAGATTAAAAATATAGTCACCCATAGCAACCTATGAGCAACTTATGTGTAACATCTAGTTCACAAAATCACCAACAGTGAGCTACTAGTACACAAAGAAACTGGACATTTAGGAACCAGGAGTGGTGGCACACACCTGTGATCCCAGTGACTCGGGAGGCAGAGGCAGGAGGATTGCAAATTTGAGGCCAGAGGCAGACTGTGTAACTTAGTGACACTAAGTCACTAAGTAAAAAGTGGGCTAGGGTGTGGCTAAGTGGCAAAGTATTTGCAAAAGCAAATATGAAGCCTGGGTTCAACCTCCCAGAACCATAAAAAGAAGAGGAAGTAAGGAAGGAAGAAAGGAAGGAAGGAAGGAAGGAAGAAAGGAAGGAAGGAAGGAGGGAGAAGGGAAGGGAAAACAAGGGGAATGGAGGGGAGGGGATGGGAAGGGAGGAGAGGGGAGAAAGAAAGAAAGAAAGGAAAAGAAAAAAAGAAAAGAGAAGTGAATTGAAGCTAGACATTTACAATGGAAAGCTTGGGTGAGGGACACGTTCATTACTAAGATATTTCAAGACAGTTGTGATTTAATCATAAGCTCTGGGAAAATAAGTAAAGAAAGATACTTGTAAATTACATGATGAATAAAAATTTATGAATATTGCACTTGCTGAAACTCCAATACAAATGGAGTTATGTGGAATAGTCTAGATTCCATTAGTCAAATTAAAAAATTTAGCCAGGCACTGTGGTGCACCTGTCCCAGCAACTCAGGAGGTCAAGGCAGGCAAATCTCAAGTTCCAGGCCAGAGGCAGCCTAAGTAATTTAGCAATACCTAGTCTCAAGATGGGACTGGGGATTAGCTCAGTTGAACAAGTGCTACTCTGCACTGAGGCCCTGGGCTCGATCCCCAGCACCACATGAACAAGAGAAGGGCCTGGAAATCCACTCCTCAAATAATCCCCAAACAATCAGCCATTGAAAACACTATGAATACCAGAGAAGTACTGACATAGTACTGGGCATGGCACAGTGTTGGGTAGTGTTTTGTTCTGTTGTACATAGTGTTGCTATGAGTCAGACCCAACTCAATGGTACTTAACAAGTCTCAAGATAAAAAAGAAAATATATCTTGGAGCAGTGGCTCATGCTTGTAATCCCAAAAATTTAGGAGATGGAGGCAGGAGAATCACAGGTTCAAAGCCAGAGGCAGCTGGCCTGACTTAGCAAGACCCTGTCTCAAAATAAAAAATAAAAAATGGACTAGGGGTGCAGCATAGTGATAGAGCACTTGCAAAGTATGGGCAAGGCCTTTGTCAACCCCCTAGTATCACAAAAATAAATAAAACAATATAAAATTTTTTAAAAAATTAAGTCAAAAATAAAAATGGCCTGGGGTGCAGCTTAGTGCTAGAGTACTTGCCAAGCATGTGCAAGGCCCTGGGTCTAACCCTCTAGTACTGAATTTAAAAAAAAAAAAAAAAAGGTAAATACAAAATTAAACAATTCACAGCACTGTAACATACCTGAAAATATGTACAACAAAATATCATCAATATTCATTCTCACCTCTGGATGCAATCTCTGAAAGGTTTTCCCTTTTCTTGATTCTTCCTTTTTAGATAGCTACATAGGTAGATAGATACAGATGTCAGTTTAAAGGCGATGTGAACATAGAGAATAGGGCTATGCTTGAGGGCCTCTGCAGTGATCAGGGCAGCACAGTAAAAACAGCCTGGACAACAGGAGAAGGTAAAGCAAGTGTGAATTTATGATGAGCCGCATATTCAACTTGTGCTCTATATGAAGGAAATCAACAACTAGAATCTGAAACTCCATCTCCATTATTTCTTGGACAGACAAAAAAGGGAAGAAGTTGGCTATAAAGTGCCAAGGTTACTTGAGTCTCTGCACTTGGCTTGCAGCCTTATCTTGTAAGGCCAGAGCAGATGTTAATCTGGGAAGCGTTTCATTTTAACTTCCAAGCATGTAAGCTATTCTAACAAATTCCCCTTGTCTGGCAGAAATCAGCACCATGGAGACTTGCCCCTGACCAGAACAACAGCAACAATAAAAACAGTGGGAAATGCAAGTGGAGATCAGGGACAATTTTTCCTTTATCCAAATAGACAGAATTACTCTCCTTACCTTCTCTTTCCTCTTGTGAAAAGAGGTGATGTCCAAGGACATAGAAATAGTCATTATGCCTTTCTAAACAGGCCAATTCTTGCATCTAGTTCAGTTCCAGTTTAATTTTTTTCCTCAGTAATCTTATCCATTTTAGTAATTTTTAAAGATGCATTGCATTGGGAAAAGCTGTGGCAAAAGATCTCTTTAAGGTATTAAAAAGTAAAGATGTCACATTGAAGATGACTCATGCCATGTTATTTTCAGTCACATAATATTGTTGTGAAAGCTGGGCATTGAACAAGGGAGACAGAAGAAGAATTGATACTTTTGAATTATGGTGCTGGAGATGAATATTGAATATCCCATGGACTGCCAAGAGAACCAACAGATCTGTCCTAGAGCAAGTGCAACCAAAGTGCTCCTTGGAAGCAAGGGTGACCGGACTGCATCTTACATATTTTGGACATGTTGTCAGGAGGGATCAGTCCCTGGAGAAGGACATCATGTTTGGGAGAGTGGCAGGTCAATACAAGAAAGGAAAACCCTCCACCAGATGGATTGACACAGTGTCTGCAACAATGGGCTTCAACATAAATAAGATCATGTGCCTGGCACAGAATCAGGGAGTGTTTCACTCTGTTGTACATAGGGTCGCTATGAGTTGGACTCGACTTGATGGAACCTAACAACAACAACTTAATTTTTAAAATCATTGTTTGGGAGATTCACACATAATAGGCTTGAAACTGGAAGGCTTTGCAGAGAAGTAAAAGGTGGAAGGCTGTGAATGGCAGATTCTTCCCTCTCTTTACTGCTTTTATTTCTTCAAACAGAAATGGTTAGAACAGGACATTTTTACAGATATCCCTCGCAATAACGGTTATAAGATAATCATACATCAATCTGTTCCTGTTACTTTTTTCTCCCTTTTTTCCTCTTACTGCTGTTAAAACTCACACACACAAAAATTACATTTAACAATGTCAGGCCATTTTCTCAATTCTTCATACAATAGCCTCTTGCCTAGAGTATTAGCCACCTCACTGGGAAAACACTTTGCTTCTATTGGAGGAGGAAGTTGATTTTACCTGGCAAATCATCCGTGCCCTGGGCTGGCAGAAAATGGGCGAAGCTCTCCATATGCCCAGCATCATTCCACAATGGCATGAACACGTCAGGCAGCTTTTGTGGCTGCTACTACTCGTTCCTGCATCAGTGAGGGATATAGTCACTCCTTAAAACTTTCTAGAATTTTTTCTTTCCTTTTGTATACAGATTTTGCTGATCTATGGCAAATTAGCAACTCAAATTCAGCTTTTTTGAAAATAAGGAATCAACTGAAAATGGTGCTGTGCCATCCCTGTTGTCCTCTGTCAGCCTGGGTTTGGTACCTGTCACAGTCACATCATCAGGTGAGCCTCTGCCGGAGATGGTGGAAGGTCCCCCTCCAGTGCAGGCATTGCCAGATTGTCCCATACCCTGTGGACTCCAAAACCTTTCTCATTAATCTCCCTGAACAGAAGTTCTTATTATTAAATCCTTCATTTCACTAGACTAAATAAGTAGAAATGTTATGTACATGGGGCTGCTATTAAAGGAACTCACACCCAGGTGTGGTGGTATACATCTGTAATCCCACTGACTTGGGAGGTGGGGGCAAGAGGATCGAAAGTTTGAGTCCAGAGGCAGCATGTATTACTCCGCTAGACTGTGTCTCAAGATAAATACAAAAGAGTGCTGGGGTGCAGTACAGTGGTAAAGCACTTGCAAAGTGTGTGTGAGGCCCTGGGTCTAGTCCCCAGTAAAATAAATAAATAAATAAATAAATAAATAAATAAATAAAAAAAATAAAGGAACTCATAGCCTGTACACAAGATACAGGAGGTGAACACAACTTTGTTCATGTTGTATCACCCATCCTTGATTGCAACTGTATCACAGTGAGTGCCAGAGTGAGTGAGAATTACATCTTTGGTGGACGTGGTCATTTTCTGCCTTTCAGTCTCCATTTAAAAAAACAGTCAAAAGAAGTCAAAGAATCACATGACTGGGGAATTATTGGTCTACTGTCACACTACCCACACTTAGACCTTTCTAAGGAAGTAAGAGGGCTGAGGTTTAGCTCAGCTGTAGAGTGCTGCTCTGCACTCTCAGAGTACCTGGGTTCAACCCCCAGCACTGAAAAAATGGAAGAAAGATGTGGCAATCCCCTCCCAAAAACAATCCCAAAACAATCAACCACTGAGAACTCTATGAGGACCACTGTGACACTGAGTGGCTGTGACTCCACAGCATTGAACAATGACAAGGAAGAGGTCATCTTACTTGTATATGAAGTCTTTCAAAGGAAAACTTCTGACAACAACCTCTGTATAATAAGTCTTCTTGGTGAGAAAATCTTTCCCATCCTCTGCTCAATTTTAGAGCCACTGTAAAAATAACCAAAAGAATTATAGAGAAGTTAAGAACCATAAAGGGAAAAACCCCTACAAGTTAAGAAAGCCCAATTGTATTATTTCCTTGATGGTAAATACCCAGAAATTCTTCAAACTGGGTAATAGAAAGTTCACATATTTTCAGATTACCATATACTTGAATATAATCTGTAACAGTGACATCTGGTGGCTTTTATTATAATGCTGTGACATCTCTTGTACAAATCCATGCCATAATTAAATACAATTGTGCCACAGCTTTATGCCTTATGCATGACAAAATAAGCATGGATGCACATTAGCTTTTATCAATACATTCCTTTTAATCTTGGTATAGCAAGATGCCAAATACTTTCACCAGTTCACAAGTTTGAAACTTTTAGATAACAGCATACAAATTAATATTATAACCTTAAACATGTTAATCACACTATCATGAACTTGCTGGCTTGAAATTTATGCGTCTGTAACTTTCCTTTATTTTTCTTGTGTTGTTGGAGTGCAGCCTCAGAGAGGCAAACTCTTTCCTAGCTCTCTCCAACACTAGTCTGTCACTCACAGAAGGTAAAACCCCAGGCTACCTTAAATAAACTTCATTCATTGCCCACTTGGGCTTCTCAGACTCAATGGAGAGGGAAAGGTGAATAGGTGAATCTCAGTCTTCCTCTCAGGCTATTAAAGGTTCATGATGACCCTGATGTGTCCATGTGTACTTTTCCCTCCCCCTTGTCCTGGGGTCTGTCCATCTGAAAAGCTCTCCAAACAGTGAAAAAAGTAGGAGAATATGAATTCCTTAAGGACCTTCTGTTGTTGGTGTTTTAACTATAAAAAGTTTTAAACTACCATTCACACTTCAGTTTGCACTGTATTCATTGCTGGAAGGCAGTCAGGAGGCTGATCTCTTTGGTGATTCCCATCTATTAAATTCTCTGACAGCCTTTTCAGAGATGTTGGCTGATGCACAACTCCTAAACTGATGTTTTTACCATACAGAGACTTTTCATCTTGTATTTCAGTAGGTTGGGCAGTTAGATGATTGACATTATGTAATCTGATTTAATTTGAATCTAGAAAAGAAATGTGGACTGATGATATTAGCATTTGTGTGTGCGAGTTCAAAGTGATCTAAACACCAGGCCCAACTGATAGCATTTCCAATGGTAATCAGCTATATTTACACGTATCCAAATATCAAACGCATTGGCTTACTTCAATAAGCTACAATTTCTACTTTCTTTCTTTCTCTTGAGGCTGACATTTGTGACAGATAACAGCATTTATTAAGAGAAACACTTATTAGAGTGTTAGGCAGAGAAACAAACCATACACAAGCATGATTTACTTCAAATAATTGAATTGAAGTAATAATAATTAAATGTTTCCGCAATGCTAAATTGTGAATATCTCTAGGCAAAGACAATACTAGTAGAGATGTCATTTTGTAAATAGGGTATGCTGTAGAGTTATCAATGCAAAGACTAAGTCAATACTCATAAGTATGCTTTATTATCTCTTAATCCTTCATGAGGGTAGGGAGTTATTTTTCTAGGGATATCTAATCTGTGAAAATATGGATCAGGATTAGTATCAGGCTGCCCTTTGTGACTGTTGATGTTAGTCCCCATAAAAGGCATGAGGCTCCTTGATGATATTGTCCAGTCTGATGAATTATCTAAACACTGAAAAACTCTAAGACCAATCACTGATAATATTTTATTAACCTGTGGACCATAATAGCTATTATTTTACTGGATATCTAGTAGCCATTTTTAACTTATCATGTCCCTGGGATTCCTAACCTCCCCACCAAAGTGTCTTCTTCCACCATATCCACCATCTTAATGAATGGTACAGTCATTCTAGTGCCTCAGCTTAAAATACCTGGAGTCTGCCAGACTCCTTTCTTTCTCTCATACTCCACAAGCTATCCAATACATTGGTAAATCCCATGGGTTTTCTACCATCAAAATACCCTAGTGCCAAATATTGCATGTACATCTTAAGAGATGTTATTATTCATCAACCCTGAGTTATGAATTATGGTGAGCACTTTGAGCACCTCTTGTGATCATAGAAGTAAATGTGATTGGTATTCATGTACTATTATCAGTATATATTGAGCATCACAATTTTAATACTTAAAATATGTATACTTTTTTGTCTCCCTCTGTATATCCTGATTCTAACACTTTGTACCTCCCCACCTTTACTCTTTATTCAAGCCACTATCTTTATTTTCTTGATTATGTTACTCTTTAATGCCACTTAATATACAGAATACTTTATATTAATTAATACTGTGATATTAATTAATTAGGCCTGTATGTTTTGCAATATTCTCATTCCAGCAGCCAAAAGAAACTTTTTAAATCCAATTTGAACTTTTGTTCACATCTCTCCAAGACACTCACTTCTCACGTCGAGTAAAACTCTAGATTCTTATAACTGGTTAGAAGGCTCCAGATAGTCTGGTTCCTATTCTGTCTCTCTCTCCTTCTCCCTCTCCCTCTTCTTCTCCCTCCCCTCTCCTTCTCTCTCATTTGTTTTGAGACAAGGTCCCAATATGTAACCCGCACTGGCCTTGAACTCGCCATTTTCCTGACTCAACATCCGGAGTGCTGGGATTACATGCCTGGCCTGCCCTACTCTCTTTTACCTCCTACTATTCTTTTCTTTGCTTAAGCATCAACATCATGGTCTTGCTTTTTCTAGACTGTACCCCTACACTGTTGCTTCCAGACCTGGGCACTTCCTGCTCCCGCTGCCCCAGAGCATCCTTTGTGTGCATAACTTCTTCACTGCTCTTTTGTACCCTCTGACTTGTGTTTGAATCTCATCATCCCAGGGAGGCCCTCTGTGGTCACTGTTGCCCACCTGTGCCCACCCATGCTCCCTGTTTCCTCCCTTGGTATTTTTCTTCATTTATCTACAGTGGATATGTTTGTTCATTGTGTCTTTGTTTCCACTCATTTGCTACAACAGGAACTCTAAGAAGGATTAATGTTCACTGCTGTATTTCCAGATCTAGAATAGTGTCTGGAACATAAAAACAAAACAAAACAAAACACCTCAGTTAAGTATTTATCGAATGAGTGACTATTGGTAGCTGCATCATGTAATAGACTTCCTCAGAGAGGAGCTTTCTGCAAGCTGATCTGGTGGATCACACCATGTTTCTGATTAATCTGCTTTGAGATGGTATTGCTGGTATAACCGAACTTCAAGACTACTAAATTCTTCAGTAAGTGGAACGAGCTTGGGGATCTACAAACTGACACCCACTCCAGTCCACCTTTATTTCTATTGATTCCAAGAAATACTTGATATGTATTTTCTGCCTTTTTCTTCAGTACCAAGATTAATTTGCAACTATTTCTCTTTTCTGTTTTTCTTTTTCTTTTTTTTTTTTTTTTTTGGTTTCAAATGTAACACTGCCTAGAAGGTTAGACAATATCTACTCATTCTAATTATTGACTGCTGTGTAACAAACTGTCCCAAAACTTGGTGGCTTAGCATAGCAAGGCCATTATTTGGTTTGTGAAGCTCAGTTGGAGGAAGGCTTGAGAGAAGATAGCTTGTCTCTGCCACATGTGTCATCATCTGAGGCTGAGGGCCTGAAGTCATCTGAAAGTTTGTAGCGATGGTGTCTGTCCTGAGATCTCAACTGTCAGCCGGGTCGCCTTGATGTATCTTCTTGTATGCTTTGGGCTTCCTCATCACATAGTGATTGAATTCCAAAGGTAAGCATTCCCGAGAGAGGAGCTTGTGTATTAGCCATTCCACCTTTCATGACCCACAAGTATCATTTTTGCTGCCTTCTGCTTGTCACGGACCTCACCAAGACCTGTCTAATTTTAAGGCCAGGAGAAAGAGATTTGACTTCTTGGTACAGAGTTACATGATTATTAAAGTACAAGTGAGAACAGAAATAAGGTTACAGCTGTTTTTGAAAATGCAAACTGCTATGGCCACAAGAAGATACTGATATTTGACTTTTGGGGTCCTCATGGATCCAGATGATAACCTGTTGAATGAGTGACTGATTATCTGTAACTGCATCAGTAATACATTTCCTCAGAGAAGAGAACTTTTTTTCAAGCTGATCTGGTCGATAGCATCATGTTTCTGATTGATTTTCTCTGAGATGGTGGTGTTGGTGACATAGAACTTCAAAACTTATAGTAAAGATCTAAAACTTCCATAATGTCTTCAAGAAAGTCTGTGTACTGACATGATAGAGAGGGAAGTGGGCAGTTTTGCAATATGTCCACAGATGTTTTATAATCTTTGCATCAGGAGATGGCCACTTCACCCCTTCTTCTTGAATTTGTGCCAACCTTAGAGATTTGCTTATTACCAATGCAATGCTGCAGAATTGGAGTGTGGATTTCAAGGCAGCTTTTAACTTCACCAGTGGAACACTTGTGTTTGGAACTTTGAACTGCCCTGTGGGCAGTCCAACTATCCATGGGGAATCCTAGGCTGTGCTCAGGAGGCCAGACTTAGGTGCTCTGGTTGACATGCTCCCAGCTGACGGCCAGCATCAAGTGCCAGCCACAAGGGACCCCTTTGGAGATACAGCCCAGGTGAGCCTTCATGAGCACAGCTTTGCCTACATGTGACTGCAGCTACATGAGAGACCCTAAGTCTGACTAGAGAAAGAGATTCTCTCCCTTTTTCTAACCCACAAAATTATGGGCAAATAACAGGGTTCTTTTAAGTCACATTCAGAGGTAAGTAGTTATTTAGCGAAGATAACCAAACAAGAAGGGATAATAGCCAATAGAGTAAAATTTTTTATTTGACAGCTAAACTTATACCATGGTAGAAGGACCTGGCAATCCGTTCCCAAGGCAATCCCGAAACAGTCAGCCATTGAAAACCCTATGAGGGTTTTTTTTTTGACTCTGTTAATTGTTTCTTTTGCTGTGCAGAAGCTTTTTAATTTCACGTAATCCCATTTATCTATTTTTGTTGCAATTTCTTGAGCAATTGGAGTCTTATTAAGGAAACACTTTCCTAAGCCTATATGATGGAGTGTGTTGCCTATCTTGCCTTCTACAAGTTTTAAAATTTCTGGTTTTATGTTGAGATCTTTTATCCATTTTGATTTAACTCTCGTGTATATTGAGAGATGGGGGTCAGCTTTCATTTTTCTGCATGTGGATGACCATGTTTCCCAGCACCATTTGTTGAAGTTGTTGTTGTTGTTGTTAGGTGCCGTCGAGTCGGTATCCGACTCATAGCGACCCTCATAGGGTTTTCAATGGCTGAGTGCTTCGGGATTGCCTTGGGAGTGGATTGCCAGGTCCTTCTCCCATTTTTGTGGTGCTGGGAATTGAACTCGGGGCCTCAGAGACTGCAGCGCAGCGCTCTACCCACTGAGCTAAATCCCAGCCCCATTTGTTGAAGAGGCTGTCCTTTTTCCAGTTTACTTGCTTTGCTCCTTTGTCGAAAATCAGGTGGCTATAGGTGTGTTGAGGTATTTCTGGGTCTTCTATTCTGTTCCAGATATCTTTGGGCCTATTTTTGTGCCAGTACCAAGCTGTTTTTGCAACCACTGCTCTATAGTATAGCTTGAAGTCAGGAATTGTGATTCCACCTGCATTCGTTTTGCAGCTTAAGAGTGGAAACCCTCACAGAATGGGAGAAAATCTTTGCATCCTATACATCAGATAAAGGTCTAATTACTAGAATTTATAAAGAACTCAAGAAAAAAACTTCCAAAAAAACAAACAACCCAATACACAAATGGGCAAAGGGACTGAGTAGACAGTTCTCAAATGAAGAGGTCTGTAAAGCCATGAAACACATGAAAAAAATGCTCAACATCCCTAGCCATTAGGGAAATGCAAATCAAAACAACCCTGAGATTTCACCTTACACCAGTAAGAATGGCCAAGATCAATAAAACAACAACAACAAATGCTGGCGAAGTTGCAGGGAAAAGGGAATACTCTTACATTGTTGGTGGAGCTGTAAATTGGTGCAACCACTGTGGAAATCAATATGGAGGTACCTCAAAAAACTAAAAATAGATCTACCATATGACCCAGCTATAACACTATTGGGAATTTACCCAAAGGGAGATGGGTCATCATACCACGGAGACACCTGCATCTCCATGTTCAATGCAGCGCTTTTCACAATAGAAAGGATATGGGATCAACCCAAGTGCCCTTCAACAGAAGAATGGATAAAAAAAACTATGGTATATATACACAATGGAATACTACTCAGCAATCAAGAAAAATGAAATGAGGTCATTCGCAGCAAAATGGATGGAATTAGAGAAAATTATTTTAAGTGAACAAACACAAGTTCAGAAAGAGAAACACCACATGTTCTCACTCATATGAGGGAGCTGATTCAAAATTATAAGAAGGAAAAATCCTATTCAAAGGTCGGATCAAAATAAAAGGGGGGGGGCAGATAAGAATGGTGTTGATATAAATGGTCTAGAAAATGCATGTAATTGTTCTAACAAGATAAAAACAAAGACCACTACAGGAAAAATTTCTATCTTAAACAGAACTGGAACCCAAGGACATATAGAAAAATATTACTAAGTAAAAGATAGAGAAGACTTAGATGGGGGGGTTGGGAGGGGGAAGCATAGGGGAGGATAAGGGGTAACCTATATGAATAATGTTTATCAAAATGCATATATGGAAATGTCACAATGAAAAGCATATCAGAATGAATCACATTAAGGTGTACATTAAAAATTAAAAAAAAAAAAAAGAAAACCCTATGAGGGTCGCTATGAGTCAGATACCGACTTGATAGCACCTAAGAACAACAATAACAACAACAACAACAAACTTATACCTTCCAATTCAACATTTTCTTGGAAAACCATATTATAAAGATGTAAATTGAAATCCAATTTGATTTTACAACATTATATATGAATGATTAACATCTGCAGTTTTTCAAAATTCAATTTTTCGAGGATTTTCTTGTGGACAGAGGTCAGCAGAATACAAGAGTTTGACTACAGGTATGAATTTAACCAAAGTTGCAGCCTTAATTCCGCAGGAAGTTGTACAATACACCTAGTGTCCAATTAAGATGTAACCGCCTGAGAGATTTCATACCTGCTTAGCCCTCGCCACAACCTTCCTCCTGGACTTCTTCATGCCTCCCTCCTTCCTGCCCATTATGGCTCCACTCACGTATCACTGCTGGGTCACGCTGCAGATGATCTCTGCCCTCACAATCAAACTGCCTTTCCTTGTTCATTTTCTACATGCCATTAGTTATGGATACTACCTTAGATCATTTTTAAAAAATTGTTCCTTCTCTGGCTAGGATAAAGCCCAGGGGGCATGGGGCTTCTATGCTTCCTCCTTGTGGTCAACCCCCAGTGTTTAGAGTCATGGGTGGCCCCTACTTGCCCTTTGGAAATATGTGCTGAATGAATACATGAAATATTCAGAAAAAGTCATAAAATATTTATGTGTCCTGACATCTACACATGAATATTTTCAAATAAAATTATGCCCCTTTTAGCTCAAAGCAAAAATTCATTCATTCATATTTTGATATCTCTGAGAGAGAACTCCAAATTAAAGGGAAAGGATTAACTTATAGAAGTTGAAGATACAATGCATTTTTCTAAACGTTATCCTCTATGAGGCAAGAAAACACATTCTGAAATGTGTTAATCTTAGCAGCTATAATTATCTTCTCATACATTATAAGTGGAATATTTGTAAAGTTTTTGTTAGGTGCTGTTGAATTGGTGTCCGACTCATAGCAACCTTACGTACAACAGGCGAAACACTATTGTGAGTGCTTCTCTGCTATTCATAGGGTTTTCAATGGCTGATTGTGTTTTGGGAGTGGATTGCTGGGTCATTCTCCCAAGCCTACAGCACCTGGTGTTCCCAGGTGGTCTCCCATCCACGTACTAACCAGGCCTGAACCTAATTAGCTTCTGATATCTGACAGGATCAGATGCCACAGTGGTATGGCTGCAGGCTAACTTGTAAAGTGGGGAGACTTTAATACGTATATTGCCATTTAAAAAGAGTAAAATTTGTGTGCACTCTGGGGAAGATGTGTTGCTGGGCATTGTAAAAGGGTGTCAAGGTAAACCAGCCCAAGTGCTGCTGCTGCTGCTGAGGGCAGGGGGCAGGAGCAGATACTGCTCCTGTCACGTGGTGGACACTGGCCTAGACGCTGAGTTCTGTCCATCAGTTTCCAGCAACATTGCTATGCGGCAGATGCCATGGCCTCTACCTTACAGATGTGGAAAGGAAGGCTCGGGGGTCAAGGAAGAGTCCCCAGATCATAGAACTTCCAGGAGGTGACTGCAACATTGGAACCCAATCCTGTGTCTAAAGTCCATTCTGAAGATATGAATATGTCCAAACGGCCGTAGGCAGAGGGCAGGAATAATTACTCTGAGAGGTATGTCTACAGCCGTGCCACCCTGGTTCCAATTCCATCTGATCTCAGAAGCTAAGCAGGGCCCAGCTTGGTTGGATGGGAGAACTCCTGGGAAATTGTGTGGGCTTAAGAGATTTCCTTACTACCAAAAATAAAATCAACAACAAAATGTATGTCATGGTCATAAAGGTTTGGCTGATTGAAAATAAAAGTAGAAAATAAAAATAAAAATTAATTCAAAAAGTTAGTCTGGTTCTTTCCATTGATGCAGAATCACAAAAATCCATAGTAGCTATGTGCATATTTGTTCTTTTTCATTGCTTCTCATTCAGGGGTGGAGTATAATAACTCTACAAACTTATTATTGTCAATACAAACTAAGCATTATTACTCAACTTCTTTCTTGATAGAACAGAGACCAAGAGTGCGATTAGAGATCCCTGCGGTTAGGAGAGTCTCTTTCTGGTGTACCTGGAAGATGCATCTGGATTCCAAAAGCTGCAGTTTGGAGGTGTATAGCGCAATGTCCACCTGGCGCACTTATTAAAAATCAAGTATATAGTGCTCCAACTTGCTACTATGAGAGGACAACTCAGTATGTCGGTAGAAAAAAATGACAGCACTCTATAACTCAGGCAAATGCTCAAATTTTGTATATATATATATATATATATATATATATATATATTTTTTTTTTTTTTTTTTTTTTTTTTTTTTTTTTTTTTTTTTTTTTTTTTTTTTTTTTTGACTATCCTATCCCACTTGGCTTTTCCACTGTGAATGTATTTAAGCGTCCCACTCCCCCAAACTTTCTCTGCTTAAACCTCCAGACATAAAAGACAGCCTTTGCGCGGTGCTGGAGCTCGTGCCGTTGTCTGCGGGAGTGGCTGCGCGGGTTTTCAGTGTCAGAGAGCCGGGCCGCGTGCGCAGCGCGCGTCCGTGCGCCCCGCACGTGGCCACCTGGGCGAGGGAGCGGCGGAGCAGTGCACACCGAGGCAGTCCCGGGCCGGGCTGTCGAATCGGTTGCACTGTGTGTGAGGTATCACTTACACGGGCGGCAGCTGTTCCCGTGACTACAGAGCGAAACACACTGGCCGGGGACAAACAAGTGTCTCGGAGATCGCCCCGCGACAGCACATGGCAGCCTTTGATGCGGACAATGGCCGGCCCACATCAGCTTTCCTGCAGCCCCTCTGCCTGTCCCTGTCACCCGGTGCCAGATGGGAAGTGAGAGCTCAGCTGATCCACCGCTTTGTGGTCGAAACCCCCAGAGCTTCAACGCCAGGCTACAGGTTACCGAAGCCATCATGAAAAATTCAGAGCTGATATTAACAAGTCTGCTGGAAGCGAAGCGCGTGTCACATTATCCAGCCTGCCTTTCAGTTAATACTAAAGCCACTGTCGCCGGAGAAGAAAGGCATGTGCTCTGTCTTGTGTTCCAAACTATTTGGGCTGCGCTGGGTAGATTCAAAACTAAAAAGAAAGATGTAGTGAAAAATAGCAGGGGAAGATCAGGTAGTTCAATCACTGAGATTTCCAGAGAACGGTGGAAAAACAAAATGCCAAGGTGGGCGGAAGTGGTCTCTTCATACCTGGGGTAAAATCTGGAAATATTTTGCTAAAGTTCCGATTCTGTAGCTTCCTTTGATGATTAAACATGTTTACAACTGTTTCATGTGAATTGCATCTAACTTTTTCTAGTAATAAATCTGTTTCACAAAAGTTCTTTTATTTTTTAATACATTTTCAGTTTTAATTGACTCAAAGTAATTCCTCATATTTATGGGGTGCAGTATGAGATTTCAATACATGTATACAATGTGGAAAGATCAGGGGAGCTGGCATATCTATCACCTCAGACATAAGTGATCTCTGTGTCGGGAGCGCTCAAAATCCTTTACTGGCTATTATGAAATATTCAATTAATTATAGTCAACCAGAATTATCCAACTGTGCTACAGAACATGGGAAGTTATTCTTCCTATCCAACTGCATATTGGTATCCATTCTTTCCATAAAAGATCTTTTACTTAAAAGAAGACAAGCCTCCAAAAATACTTGTGATATTAAAAAATTGCTTACCCACTGAAGTTTTTTCATATCAGCAGGGTTATAAGCATGTTTCACATATTATCCCGTTTATTTCTCACAATCAGCCAATAAAGTGGTTTCTATTCACTAAAAGCATTTGGCAAATTAGGAAGCTGAGGTACTGGAAGGTAAACTGAATTGTCTCTGGTCATGTAGGAAGGGGCGGATTTAAACCCAGGCAAAAATCTCTCTGCATCCTGCACACTTAACCACTTCTCTATCACTCTGTTTATTCTATTTTTAAAAAAATTCAGAGACATTCACAGGGTATAATAACACCCAAATCCGTAGATATTTCACATTTTTAAAAAATAAAGCCCAGCTGTGGTGGAGCAGCACTCCCATAAAAGCCCATAATCGCAGCACTCAGGAAGTAGGGGCAGAAGGATTGCAAGTGTGAAGCCACCCTGTGCTACACAGCAAGACCCTGTCTCAAAAAAGCAAACTAAATGAATGAATAAATAAACACATACTTACCCTTTTACAGATGAAGTTAAAGTCCCCTTTGACAACCAACCTCAATTCTATCTCCCTTGACTCTTCCCCAGAGGCAACTAATTATCAGGAATTTCCGGTATGTTTTTAAAAATGTTTTTATGTGAACATGTACATGGTATTATATCATATTGTAAATATCTTTCCACAGCTTCCTCTTTGCTTGCCATTGTGATTTTTGAGATCTAGCCATATTCAATATAAAACAAGACTATGAATTTGTAAGAATTTAACAGGGCAGAAGCAGTGATAACCCGGCCACAGTCTACAGTACATATATTACCTCATGAGCTGAAAAGGGTTTAATGGGAGCACAGAGGAGGTCTTAGCATGAATGCAATGATTTAGTGGCTAGACATACCCATCAGCCAACTGTCATCCCCCTTTGATTCCCATCCCCTCTAATGAAATGAGGGAGCCACACCTCATCAGAGATGTTAAAGAAAATATTCTGGCTCTTTTTACAATTAGGACAGTTTAATTTTTCTCTTTCTTTTCAATATATATTCATTTATGTTACAGATCATACAGTCATGCTTGAAATTTCATTGGGGTATTAAATGTTTCTCAACATCTGTGTTATAATACATACAGTTGAAACAAATAAAACTAAATTATTGTGACACTTTCACAGTGAAGTTCCCAGTGAGCTGAGAATAGAAGCAAGTTTCTACTTTGCTTTCAACAGATACGTGTTAACACATATCAAGAAAGAAAGTATTAGGTGAATTGACTATATTTGACCACAACCAAATCCTCTTGGTAATATAAGCAATCTGTTTAGTTGTAAAAAAAAGAACCAAAAAAACCAGAACATTAACTGTGGTATGTCATTCTAGTCTAACCCTATTGCTGCTCCAAACTAGAATTTAAAGACAGGGAGAGGGGAGGGGGGTGAGAAGAGCAAGAGGACAGATTAACAAGATCAGTAGATAATATGCTTGTTCTCTAATTCTCTTTAATTTAATTAGTGTAAACATGTGGTATAACACAAGTGAGCTACTCTATGTTATAAAATATTTTAGTAGGAAACTATCACAAAATCTAGTATTTGCTGGTTATTGTCATTTACTCAACATTCATCATCTAAAGGTCAATAAAATTTACTTATATTGATTAACATCAGAGTTTCACATATATCTACTGTATCTTTTCTTATCTCAATATCATAAGAACTGTAATTTGTTCAATTTTAAGAGTATAAGTGCATCAGAAGGAAATGTAAAGTTTCAGGTTAACTGCAAGAACCATATAAGTTGCTTGGTGGTTATAAATTTTGCCATAGTTTGCAAAGAATCAAATAAGTGATTGTGCCAAAATCACAACCAGATGAAAATAAACTCTAATGTTTTATTGTCATTGTGTGGGCTTTTAGTCTCATTTATTTGTCAATGTTTGCACTTTTTACAGTGTTCCAGTGTGAGAGGGCCCAAATATAAGCTAAAATACCAATAAACAAATGGAAAATAACTTATTTCTTAATTTTTCCTTTATTGTGTGAATGATCTTTCAGTCACTCAAATGCCATGTAAGGGTAGCAGGATAGACATTGAATATCACTTGGAAACTTTCTACATAGAATGTAATCTCGCATCCATGAATATATCAGCTGAATATTTCTGGACAGGGTCTAATTTCTGGGAGGAAGGTGAGGATGATTCCCATCTATATACCATACCATTTATGATGAGCATTATTTAATCTTTACTTCATGATAGCCAACAGGAGGACCTTTGTTTTATTTATAAATCTAAATGCTCAGATGACTTCTATCCTCTTCGAAGTGTCTGACATTCTCACTTACCCAACTAGTGTAAGTTATTGAAAACAAACAACCCAGGACAGAACTTCTTGGCAGACAGTGGATGCTCAGTACATTTGTAGATCTGAGGTAATTGTACTGATTAGATCCAAAATTTAAATTTATAGCTTATATTAACTTTGTATTTTATCACTAATAACCATGTAAGTTTCAGATCAAAATTTCTATGATTGTTTTTCAGACTTTCAGGGTTTTTTTCCAGGTTTCACCTAACCAACTTAGAACAGTAGGCAATATTGGCCATTTAATATAGTAAATAAATCTCAGAATTTGGCTTGCAAGTATTAATTCCTTCTACCCTAATTGCAGTCCCATGAAAACCAGGTAAGAAGAGAGCCAGAGAAGTTCAGTAACTTGGTTAATATTACATGTTCATTTCCCCTGGAGCCTATATCTTCTGTTTTCCTACAAAGATTTGATTTTAATGTGAATTAATCCATATCATAAGACTGAATGCCCTCTCCAGTACACATAAAATTGAGAACTTAAGATAAATATGTTCTTATTTATGATATAAGTTTATCATCAACACAACAGCCAGGTTTCTATTACTAAAATGAATTCTTGAAATAACTGTTTATCTGGATATCAGTGCTGGTGTTAACTCCTATTAACTTTGTTTTCCTAAATAGGCAAATTTTTATGTATCATTCCTATGCTTTGGAAGTGACCTTTATAGACAAGAAACTAATTATGTTTGTGCCAAGATGTTTGCTAGACACTGTGCAATTTTGGTAGAGGAAAAGAAAAATTAAGATGCATGCTTTGATGCAGAGTAACTTGAAATAGTAATCCTTGTAGAAGCAGTTTGGTGCTGGGAGACATGTCTCAAACTAGGTTTTCTGATGTTATTTCATCCCAGTAGAAGTTCAAGACACCTGTGATTTCCTATAGATCTAGCCTCACATTCCCATGCATGCCATCCATCAAAAACTACATGGAAAATAGATTGTATTGTCCTCTGCCTGGTTTCAGAACTTGGGCAGAAGAGCTCAATAGTATTAAAAAATTACAGAAAATGTTTCCCGTATAACTTTGTGAAGAGTGAGGTAGTTGGTGGATTTAAAAAGTATGTACTTATACACACACTGCATGCGATTTGATATCGAAGACACCATGAAAATCACTGAAGTGAAGAACTTGCTAAAAATACTGATGCCTGTGTCCACTAGTTTATAGAACACTATTCACTGAAATCTTTTAAAAATACATTTCAGTGACAGAATTCACAGCACGGATCATGATTTCTATCATGATAAGAACATGAGCTGAGAGAAAAGCTTCTTGTTGAAGTCTTTCACTTTTAAATAAAATAATTACACGATTTTATTTTATTTGGACTACATATCTGGTCTTTTTTGTTTTTGTTTTTGTTTTTGTTTTTTTGGTACTGGGGGTTGAACCCAGGGCCTCACACTTGCATGCTTTGCAAGTGCTGGACCCCTGAGCTGCACCCCTAGCCCTTTTTTTTTTTTTTTTAAACTTGTTGAGACAGGGTCTTGCTAAGTTATGCAGACTGCCTCTGGTCTCGAACTTGAGATCCTCCTGCCTCAGCCTCCAGAGCTGCTGGGATTACAGGCGTGCGCCACCACACCCAGCTCTCATGTCCAGTCTTTAAAAGAGCATTTAAAATATTGCCTTGGAATAATCTCTTGGATAATGAGGCTATTGAGCTCAAATGCCATGGATGTGCTGTAAAAGGTTATTAAACTTTGTTTTTCTAAAAATTTCCATGATTCATGTTACATTCTGCTTTCAAATGTTGACAAAATTACCTAATTACACCGATTAATAATTCATTGAGTTTTTTATTTAAGTCAAGTCTGTGAAAGTTATGAATGATACTCATTTTTTGTTTTTTAATTTTCTAAGCCTTTATTTCCTTACCACTTAATTTTTTACTCACATAGTTTTGGCTGCTTTTATAATCCTTTATTACTTACTAGATAAATAATTGATAAGTGAACTTGAGAACTTCCTTTCCCGGTTTTACTGCTTTTCTACTAGAAATGCTATTTTTGGCTACTGCCACAGCTTAAGTTTATAGTCCCAGGGCTGAAGAACAGGGTGGGGTAACAAAGACAGATAAATGAAAATGAAGTTGATTAATGCTGTAGTTGATGCTTTTTTTTTCTTCTTAAAATTCTGATTATCCATGTAGTATTTGTTATCAAATTAATGTCTCATGTCTTTATTTTTCTTGAAAAAGGAATATAATTGTATCAGCAATATATGCGAATTGTGCCTTTATTTTACTTTTCTAATTGTCCTTGAGTACAAGTACAAAAATCAGCACCTTAAACATAAATAAATAGTAAGTTTAAAATATACAACTTAAAGTAACTTTAAAAATATTTTTGTGCTATGTTTGTGCCAACTGGAGTAAATAACCAAATGTATACAGAATTTATATACAGAATAAAAAGAAAATGAAGTGTATAATCGAAATTCAAGATTCCTTGGTTTTAATAACTGTGCTTTGAATAATCTTTTATCTCCAAATCCCTGATGCACAAGTAATCATTTAGTAAACACTGGCTAAGTGGAAGGATAGGTAAATTGAGATTTAATCCTCAAAGGAACATTTCAGAAAGAGATTTATTTAACTGCAAGGTAAATAACTCTTCAGGGAAATATATGCACCTCTTTTACAGAAGTCTTTGAAATGTGCAACTGTTGGAAATGTCTATTCACATGAGGACTGTAAGGATTTATTTTACGATTAATAGACCCAATATTCTCTCTTTACCTGATAGGAGAAAAAAAAGAACGCACTTACACCATAAGGAGTACTGCTTTTCAAACGAGATGGTAGCACTTGCTCTGCTTTTTTGACCAGAGCAGTCAAACGATAAAGTCTTGGCTCTTCAGCCCCTAGGTTTAGAGCATCCTGAGAGATTAATTTAGGTGCTTTGCAAGCCTTTGAAATAAAATTTTGAGTCAGGCGCACTGGCGCATGCCTGTCATCCCAGAGACCTCAGGGGCGGAGCCAGGAGGATTGCTAGGCCCAAGTAGGGGGACTCCGTCACAAGATAAAAAACAAAAAAGGCTGAGGGTGCAGCTCAGTGGTAGAGTGCTTGCAAAGTATGCATGAGGCCCTGGGTTCAGCATGTCAGTATAAAAAAAAATACCACCTGTCAACTGTCCTTTTTATCTTGAAATTTCTCCACATATTTCTGATTTTGTGTAGCCTCATTTCAAGTAAGAAGTTTCACTTTTGCAGGAGGGGGAACTTTGGAGGCCTTTTGATTCTATTTTATTGACTTGCGTATTACTATGTCAGGGCTCTACTGCTTTAATTACTGCATGGTTGAGGTCTGTGTTTACAATCAGTAAGACTAGTCCTCTATCTTACTCACTAAAGGCTTTGTAAGCAATGGAGTAATGATCAAATTCGATTTTGAGATGCAACTGTCCTTGATGCAATCCTGCATGGGGATTGGTTCCAGGACCAGTGTGGAAACCAAACTCAACAAATTAGTAAAGTCCTTTAAAATAAAATGATATTGTATTTGCACATAATCTATGCACTTTGAACCAGCTCTAGATTACTTACAATACCTAACACAACACAAATACTTGTTATACAATATCGCTTAGGAAATAATGACAAAAGAAAGTCTGTACCTGTTCCGTACAGACACATTTTTAAAAATATTTTTTGATTCAAGATTTGTTGAATCTCAAAAAATACAAAGGGCCAACTGTACTTCATTCTTATATAATTCAAATGGATGTACAAGGGATAAAGCTAAAGAAACTAGTTAGAATACTATTGAAGTGATGTGAGAAGAGTTAAGGGTGGAGCCAAAGTATAGAGGATTGGAAATAAGGGGAAGGGTCTTAAAGGAAGTATCCTAAATCAGCAGGACAGGACAATTAATTAACTGGTGAGATTTGCTATCAGAGAATGCAGGGTCAGGCTGTGCAGGTGGAAGAGCAATTAAGATAAGTTCAGTTTGAATACATTGAATTTGTAGTGACTTTGTGGAAATACCCACTAGACAGTTGTTGTTAGGTGCCCTGGAGGCAGTATCTGACTCATAGTGAACCTACATACAACAAGCAAAACACTATTGTCAGTGCTTCTCTGCTACTCATAGGGTTTTCAATGGCAGATTGATTTTTGAGAGTGGGTTGCCGGGTCCTTCTCCCAAGCCTACAGCACCTGGTGTTCCCAGGCAGTCTCCCATCCAAGTACTAACCAAGCCTGACTCTGCTTAGCTTCTGAGATCTGACAGGATCGGACGCCACAGTGGTATGGTTGCAGGCTGGACAGTTAGAAATATGTCAAAAATTTGGGGAAGGATTGAATTAGCCTTATAAATTTGAGAGAAAATTGATTAATTGTAGCCGTGATATCACCAAACAACAACTGATATCACTGAGCAGAATGTAAAGACTGGAAAGTGAAAAGGGTGAAGAGCAGAAGCTTGCAGAACACCATCAAGAAAGAGGTCAATGGAAGTAAAATCCCAACAGATGGAAGAGGGTGAGAGCGATCAGAGAGGCACAGGATGACTCAGAATGAGCTACCGTGGAAATCAGCAGTGGAAAAAGGAACAAGCATGCCAGATGATGGTGGTCAGAGTTATCAGACACAATGAAATAAAAGGACCCAAGTGTTTTTTTTGATTTCGCGTTAAGTAAAACAATCATGACATTAGACAGTTTTGTAAGGGCTGAAGCTAGATTGCTGCTGTTTGAAATGTGGGAGATTATTCACGAAATTAAAAACTGAATTGTAGATTATTTTCTGAAGAATTTGGATGATAAAACACAGCAGTGTAAAGGAATGCAGCAGGTAAATTGAGGGTAAGGTGAGCATGCCTTAGGTTGGCAGAAATTCAGTTGTATTTATAGGCTGAAGGAAGGGGAGAGAGAAAGAAGAGATAATTGATGGAAACAAACTTGGCAGAGGCAGGAAGGGGTGAGAGCAAGATATAAGTGAAGAGTTGATTTTGAAAAGACTTCCAATGAAACTGGGAAGGTAAGGAAAATAGGCATGAATGTGTTTATGCCCACAGGCATGAGGTCACAGAGTTCAGGGAATTTATACATGATAGTATTAATTTTCTCAGTGGAGTGGGAATAAAGGCAATCGGATGAGAAGGAATACTACATGGGATGAGTAAGGGTTTGAAAAAGTACGAGTTGAGATAAATGGTAAAGATGCTATCTGAAGATAAATCAAATTGACTGGAAAAGGTGAGAACCAGGAATAGCCAGTCAAAATTTAGAAACAAATTAGCTGGGTAAGTAGGGAAAAATTAAAAATTTTAGTATATCAAAGTGAATAGTAGAATCTTATCTTTTATCTTCCAGCAATATTTCCAACCATGTGAGGATGGACAAAAAATTAAGAAAGTCCTGAAATGCTAGAAGAGAATGGCAGGAACGAAGCTCAGGAGGTCTTTCATTGTCAGGCAGTGGACATAAAGAAGTAAAAGGTAGGGTATTTGGAGTTTCAGGTTTTTGAAGAGGAGCAGAGCTGACAGGGCACAGAGTGAGCACTGGTGATGAGTGGAAAGTAAGGTCATTGAAATCAAGGACACACAGGCACCGCTGGGAGTTTGGATGGATGATTACTGTAAATGTATACATCTTTTTTTTTTTTTTTTTTTTTTTTTCATTTCTAGGGGTTGCACCCAGGGCCTCTTGTATGCTCGGCAAGTGCTCTCCCATTGTGCAGCACCCCAGTCCCTTTTTTATTTTTCACTTTGAGACAGGGTCTCTCTAAGTTTTGCAGGCTGCCTCTGACCTGGAATGTGAGATCCTCTTGCCTCAGAGTCACTGGCATTACAGGTATGCGCCAAGGCACTGGGCAGATTTAGGGGATTTTTAGACTTTAAGGGTTTTGATGTCTGGGGATTTCCACATTTGGGATTATGGTATTCAGAATTGTGTCTGTCAGGATTATGAGCTGACTGAGAAGGTTAACAGAGGAATGAGAGGTTTCCATAGAGGATGAAGAAAAGGAAGAAGAGGGGTTGGTGATATGGACACAGACACAGAGTTCCAACAGTGTGGAAATGTTGAAGGATCAAACAGTCTCCATTAGCTTTGTCATTTAGAAAGTTAGTGTGTCCTCACTGTGAACTTCTAAGTAGTACAGTGATAGGGTGGAAGTCAAATTACATTGGGTTGAGAAATGAATCAGAGGAAAGTTGGAGTATAGATGATTCTCTCTCTCTCTCTCTCTCTCTCTCTCTCTCTCTCTCTCTCTCTCTCTCTCCCCCTTTTTTTCTCAAAGAACAAAGCTGGAAGTTTATTTGTGCTTTACAGACCATCCCAAACAACCAACAACTTCCTAGACTCTTCTTTTAAAACAGATCAGGGCAAAAATTGAACACAAGATACTCTAGATAGGAGAATGAGAAGGTCAAGGGGCTACCTTTTTCTGATTGTTTGGATTTATAATTTGAAGGAAGAGAAGATAATGGATGGATTGAGCTTTCTGGAAAATTGAGAGGTAGAAAGATTCTTAAATGAATTAATACTTTATTTCCCTAACCGAATTTAACTTTCTTCTCCTCATGCCTCTGTTAGTGTGACTAAGCCATTGTTTAATTTTATTTCCTAAAACAGGTAATTTTTAGAAGATCGTTTCATGAGAATCTGACTTTCTCATGACACCAGCCCAGCTTTTAGACATGCCTAGCAGATAGAAAGAATTATGTGCCTTCCCAAACTTCCTATCTTAGATTCACAGAGACACAACATAATCTCAGAGAAAGCCTAAACAACCACGTTGTGTTTCATTTTGAACTTTAAGTTGTAGGTGCTTCAACTCCAAGGACACCGTATTCACAGTTTCATGTTGCTTATACTTTAAATGCCTTTTAAAATCAGATGTTCTGCCTAGGAAGACCAGAAGCCTTTAGCTATGATCTTGAGTTGACTTTTAACTGTTTGACCACCAATTTCAAATCAAAATATATGACAGTTAAGTATTTTATTTCCAGAGACTCTTCATTACAATGAACAAATCAAGAACATGACTAGCAAAATAATTGGAATGCATAGTATGAGTTTGGAAAATACCCTTTTCTGCCACTTTCTTGATTTTCTGTCAAATTCACCAATGAACATTTATTGCACTTGGGCCACTTTTGTCTTATGCATTAAACCTAGAAAGAATCAAAGTGTTTTACTCTTGAAATCTGTGGGAGACATTTAGTTGTATTGAAAGGTAGTATTTTTTGTTGGTCTTCTTTGACTAGTTGAGATTGCAAATAAGATGTTTTTATTGCTAATCCTTTGCTTTAAAAGTTTTCTTTTAGTTTAATATTTATCTGGTTAACATACATACTTTCTGCTTCAGGTATAATATGTGTGTGTGATGGAATGAATAGTATATAAAGTAATCTCTCTCTCTCTCTGTTGTAAGACAGGGTCTTGCCAAATTGCTCAGGCTGCTTCTGGCCTTGAACTCCTGATCCTTCTGCCTCAGCCTCCTGAGTCACTAGGATTATAGGCATGTGCCATGGCACTTGGCAGATACGATAATTTTTATCTACAGAATATGTAAATACATTATTACTGATGTTTCCTACAGATTGGAATGGACTTTATTTTTGTAGCAATCTAAATACCAGATTACACTATCATGACATATAATGACAGTCCAATAAATCATATTATTTAAAAACTGCTTGTAGAAAGCTAGGCACCAAGCTGGATGCAGTGGCTCACATCTGTAGTCCTAGTGACTTGAGAGGCAGAGGCAGGAGGATCACAGGTTAGAGGCCAGAGGCAGCCCATGTAACTTACTGAGACCCTATCTCAATTAAAAAAATAAAGAGCTGGGGATGCAGCACAGTGGTAGAGTGCTTTCAAAGTACGTGTGAGGCCCTGAGTTCAACACCCAAATACCACATACACACACACAAAAAAGTCAGGCACCATGGCACATGCCTGTAATCCCAGAAATTTGGAAAGATGAGGCAGGAATATCTCAAGCTTGAGATCAGAGGCAGCCTGCACAAATTAGTGAGACCTAGTCTCAAAATAAAAAATGGAAAATGGGGAGGTTGGGAGTGCAGGTCGGTGGTAGAGCACTTGCCTACCATTTTTAGAGCCCTGCTTTCAAAAAGCCAGTACTATAGAAAAAAGAAAAAGAAAAAGAAGTCAAGTGCTTATATAAAGTTAAGGAAAAGTGAGGGTCTAGGTACATAGTTCAGGAACAGAGCACTTGTCCAGCATGTGCAATATCCTGGGCATTACCTTCAACACTGAAAAAATTTTGAGAAAAAAAAAAGAAATTAATTTGAAATTGACACATAAACATGTCCTCAAAGATAGCTTGTATACATCACACATGTTCAGCTAAGATTTTACTAACCAGTTCAAATAATATTGGTGCACTTAGTCTGTTGATGTTCAGGCAAGTGGACAGACACACCTTATAATTCATCTACTGATATGAACACAAGTAATGTTTTGCTCTTGGCATAAAAATACGAGATGTAATTCAGATATGATAAATATATGTTGAATGACAGTCACACAGATCATTGTCTAAAAAGGACATCATATAAGAAAGAGAAAATCCAATACTGAAACTGATGTCTATTGAAATAACCTTATCTAAATTGCAGAAACTAAGATTAGCTCAGTTGGTAGAGTGCCGCTCTGTAGTCTCTGAGGTCCCAAGTTTGACTCCCATCACCGCAAAAATGGGAGAAGGATGTGGCAACCCACTCCCAAGGCAATCCCGAAACAATCTGCCATTGAAAACCCTATGAGGGTCGCTATGAGTTGGACACGACTCGACGGCACCTAACAACAACAACAACAACAAGAAGACTGGTTTATAGTATGCAATTTACATAGGGAGGGGGAGGTCATCAGTGATCTAACCAACAATGGTAGAGGTCTTGACAGAGGGTGTGCTGTGTTCCCTCCCTCCTATCCTCAGCTCCTTTGGTCCTTGGATATATAAGAAATCATTATTAACAAAAAGGAGACGAAGCACCAAATATTTAATGTCCTGGAGATGACAATGCTGGGTAAGCTCTGGAGAAGCTCCTTCATGTTTTCCTGATGCTGGCTGTTTAATGTTAGAATAGCTCCTAGAACAGGATTAAATAGACACATACATCACACAAAACCTAAGAAAAAATTAAATGCTTTTATAACCATGCTTAAAAGCAAAGAAACATCAAATTAATCACATACTTTTGCAAAAAGAAATATAAAGAGATTGAATTTGAAATACGTATGAAGATTCTGGAGCAACTTGGACTGGTGACCTTAAAATCCAAGAGTTGGCTTTGTTCTTTAATTGCCTCCTTCACGGATGAGGGGAAGCTCAGCCTCTCCTCCCTGCTGTTTGACACCTCCATGAGCTTTTGTGCTGTTTGAGCCATGTTCCTACAATGCTGGCAGAGAAACTGAGCAACACCCGATTAAAGAGGGGGGCACTGGGGTCTGCCTCCCCCGTCTCCCACAGATCAGCAATACACGCACGTGACTGGGGCTTGGGGTCTAAAGCAGCGAAGCTGGTGCTGGTTAATTTCATTCTCTTGTAATATCGATTTCAATTGAACAGCAGATTCAGCTCCTCTTTCTTTATTTCGGTCTTTACACTTCCGTCTGGGCTCAGGGTAGGCATTCTGAGAAACAGCAGGGAGAAGAAAATGAGTTGTCCAGGGAGTGCGTGATGGAGTTTTGCCTTACAGAGAAGGCTTGGCAGCCAACAGTTCAAGTTTTCATTTGCATCCAGCCTTGTTTCCATTAGTCTTTAAAAACTTGCTTGTCTTTTACTTGTCCTAATCTTATGCTTGCCTCCAATGTACAGTGGAATGGCAACTCATAATTCTGATGCGAAATGATCTAATTTAAGCCCTTTAAAGATGAGTAGGATTGTATCGTTTTTAAAGAGCATAAGATTCTCATGACAAATACGTATCCCCCTCAAACAAATCACCTCTCATAAGAAAGAAAACCTAAACTTGATTGTAACTTCTTGTTGTTATTAGGTGCCATCACGTTGGGTCTGACTCATGGTAACCCTATGTCCAACAGAACAAAACACTCCTCCACACTGTGCCATGCTTGGCACTATGTCAGTGCTTCTCTGCTATTCATAGGGTTTTCAATGGTAGATTGTTTCAGGAGTGGATTACCAGGTCCTTCTCCCTACCCTGCAGCACTCAGGTGGTCTCCCATCCAACAACAAAGCAGGCTGACCCTGCTTAGCTTCTGAGATCAGGTGGGACTGGATACTAGGGTGCCATGGCTGCAGATTTGATTGTAACTTATTACAACTAAAATAGAGTAATTTAGAGTTTGCAAAGCATTTTGTATGCATGATCTCATTTAATTTTTATAATAATATAATAGTTAAAGTCCATGTTCTTATTCTTATTTTATAGGAGAGAAAACAGAAGTCACCTTGGGTCGCTATGAGATGGACATGACTCAATGGCACCTAACAACAGCAGAAGGATTGAGAAATTTGCTAGAGAACACCCAGCTAGAACATCCAAATAGTAAGTCTCTAGTATGAATTTAGGGACTCAAACTCAGGTGTTCTGTCTCTAGATCAATATTCTTGTATATCATAATGTTGACTCAAATGATCTATTGGGGGAAGGAGCTGGCAGTCCACTCTCGAGAACAATCCTGACACAATCCACCGTTGAAAACTTTGTGAATCACAGAGCAGCACTGACGTAGTGCCTGGCATGGCACAGGTCAAGGAGTGTTTCATTCTGTTGTACATAGGGTCACTACAAGTCAGACCTGACTCAACAGCACCTAATAACAGTAACAAAATGTTTAATTAATATGATTTCTTTTAATCAGTATGATTCTCTTTTCTAATAAATAGAAAATAGAGTAGTTTCTTTCAGGGAAGCAAAGCTTTGGTCTACATTTTGGAATCAAACTTCTCACATGGAACTTTACATTGAAGGCATTGAAGACTATGTTCAACTATATCAGTATTGTGAATGATTTATTAGGATTTTTGAGTGGTCTGAAATCCATGATTAAAACTAAAGGTTTGCCACTGAAGTATAACTCAGTAAAAATAAATCTAAAGAAGAGGGCAATATCACCCAAGAAGGCAGCCTCTTACTGACGCTTAGTTCAAAGATCAGTGATAAGACTAGCCTGAGAATATGGCTATATTAGCCCAGTGATATTTGTGGATAATACTTTGGGAAAAGAGGGCATTTACTGGTTCCTTTTTGGCAAACTACACAAACAAGTTCATGTGTAATGGAGGGAGCGCCGTATGACACTCTGTCCATTCCTGTCTCTGTGTCTCCACACGTTGGCCTCACTCTTTGAGGG
The DNA here is from genome assembly GCA_007922755.1 of Pedetes capensis. Lineage (NCBI taxonomy): Eukaryota > Metazoa > Chordata > Mammalia > Rodentia > Pedetidae > Pedetes > Pedetes capensis. Next base: position 47,872 of record VMDO01013566.1, read on the forward strand.
TGACTTTATCCTCCTAAAGGGCCACAGCAACAACAGCTTAATGCTCATGTTCTTCAATTCTCTTGTCCAGGAGAAGACAGAACTCCAGGCAACTCTTGCTACTCTATTTCTAAAAAGTGGGGGAAATCCCTGATTTGACCTTGCTTCTGCCACGTGCCCATCTCTGAGACAAATCATTGCCTAATGGTGTTTAAGGGCCATGACAGGCCCACTTTGATTTAAGTGCTCATCGCTCAACCAGTAAGTAGTGGGCAAGGTGATTAAATGCGCTGGCCACTCCAGTTGTAGCTGATGGGGGCAGGTGGTGAGCAGAAGTCTCCCTCTTCCTCCAAATGGAAGAGGGATATGAGGAAAGGAACAATGGAAATTAAGTGTCTCACTATGTGCCTGTATAGTCCCAAGTGTTCTTACCTCAGCCATGTGCACACGGAACTACTATGCTATTTTCTCCAACTCTTTAAATTTTACTTTCCTTAACTTAGTATCACTTCTTTTTAAATTTACTCCCTTTACTACTCCACCCTGGCATCTGATCCTGCATGATTTCGGAAGCTAAGCAGGGTTGGCCTGGTTAGTCCTTGGATAGGAGGCCACCTGGGAACACTGGCTGCTGCTGGGTAGGGAGAAGGACCTGGCAGCCCACTCCTGAAACAATCCACCATTGAAAACCCTATGAATAGCAGAGAAGCACTGACATAGTGCCAGGCATGGCAGTCTCAGGGAGTGTTTTATTCTGTTGCACATAGGGTTGCTATGAGTCAGACCTGACTCCACAGAACCTAACAACATCAACAATAACGACAACAAAAGGTATAGAATGCATCAGAGGTGGATTATCCTCAGAAAACAGTAAATCTTAGTTTATTTTAGCAGTGAAAAGAACAAGCTCATCCAGGTGTGGTGGTGCACGCCTCTGATTCTAGCACTCAGGAGGCAGAGGCAGAGGGGCAGGGGGATCTGAGTAGGAGACAGCCAGGGCTACATAGTGAGACCTGTCTCAAGAAAGGAGAGAGAGAGAGAGAGAGAGAGAGAGAGAGAGAGAGAGAGAGAGAGAGAGAGGAAAGAAAGAAGGAAGAAAAAAAGGAAAGAAGGAAAGAAAGAGGAAAGGAAAGGAGGAAAGGAAAGGAAAGACCTCCACAGTGAGACATCCTGAGTTAGAACCTAGGTGATCGTTTGTCAGCTTGTAAGACCCTGGGCAAGTTCTCAACTTCCTTAACCTTTCAGTACTTCAGAAAGTGCTTTAGAAAATGGCAGGAGTGATGGGATAAGTGTTTTTAAAGACAGGAGAAGTATTTTCAGAGGGATTAATGGCACTGTGTCTTTCATTGTAATAATTTTTTCTATTTAAACATTCACCACATCTTTGAACATAACTCACATATATATACAGAAAATCAAGCATTTTCCTAAGCAGTATTTTATGTACAACATCTCATTTGAATCTCACAACAGCATCATGAAGTAAGCAGGATTTTTCCCATCATGAAGGTTTAGAGAGATTAAGTGACTTCTCAAAAGTTGTAGGAAAGTAGAAAATCCAAAATTCCAACATAAGTCACTTTGTTTCCAAAGTCCGTGCTCCATGGATACACATATCTGATCACCTGAAAGATAAGCCTATCATGTTTCCAAGTGAAATAAGATGAGGGGGTCTGGCTGCTAACTGGTTGGTGACTGAATAAAAAAAATTTATAGGCTACAATGAAGGGCTGAAATAAATACCACTGACCCTTGAACAACCTGGAAGTCAGAAGCACAGATCCCCAAGTAGTCAAAAATCCACCTGTAACTTTTGACTCCTCAAAAACTTAACAACTAGTAATCTGCTGTGGACCAGAACCCTTCCCAATGACACAACACATATTTTCTATGTTACATGTGTAACATAGAGTGAAATCTATACAAAAATCTGAGAGATAACAATCTGCTGGAGATGGACCGCTCATGGCGTGGTGAGTTAAACAGAACTCTGAACACTGAAGCTTACCACAGTAGTGACAGGAGGTGGCTACAGAATTATTACAGGAATACAGTAGCATGGTGCAGTTAATTTTTACACTTGTTGTTGTTGTTGTTGTTAGGTGCCGTCAAGTCAGTATCCGACTCATAGCGACCCTCTGTACAACAGGGGAAACACTATTGTC